>WAAG01000199.1:138793-162655 GCA_013390105.1 Tichodroma muraria
TCAAGATTTGCTTCTAAGAAGATAAAGGCATGTAGTCCAGATTCATTGGCCTTCTGGATTCATTTTCATTGGGCATGGAAATCCAGTCATGATTGGATTGGAGGCCGCAAGGTTAAGAACCCTCTTCCAGAGCTCTGCCATGTTCCTGTGAGGCAAGTGTAGGTGGACTTCATTTCAGATACTGCATGCTTGAGCAACGTAGCAAGCCAAAAGCTCTTTTGTAGCTATATATTCTTGTTTGGCTTTAANCCGGAGGTTGCTGCAAAGCAGTTTTCTAGGGCTTCCCCCAAGCCTGTGCTCGATTTCTGTAGCGGGGAGGCTGCATGGTGGTTATATGTATCCTTTTAAGCTAGCGTTTGCAGAGGTGCACTGATGTTTGGGGAGAAAGTACTGAATGAAGTAAAACAAAAAGGAAAAGGAACCCACTACTGAAAGCTATCATACTTACATTGTCCCACACTAGCCCTTAATAACTAAAATGAGTCTGATTTGCCTTTGGTCTTCCAGCTTCAAAACATGTTTGCCTGAAAATTTTTGTTGGATATACTTCGCATGTTTTGATAATGTGACTTACGAGATAAACACTTCTACAGAGCTATATATAAATACATACATGTGCAACCACCTGCATACATGTGCACACATTACATATAGACTTAGAGAATTATATGGCACTACACACCTCCATGCCTGTACGTGGCAGCAACCACAGTAAAGGAGGGGAGGTAGCTCAAAATAGCATGTACAGTCCTTTATGGAGTTGTTATTAAACAGAATGTGGTCTTGCCCTCCTGGCTGGTGGAAGTGTTTTATTTCTGTGGGACTGGTTCCAGGGGAGTTGCGTCTGAGGAAGGAGGATCCTAGGAAGAGGGGGTGGGTTTCAAGGAGATAGTCTCTGAAGGAGCACACTGAAAAGGATCCATGGTGGCTTGGAGAAGCACCCCAGAGTAAACACCTGATTTCTCATTAAGAAAGAACATCACATGTTTGACTATACAGGGCTAAAATCTGATGTGTGTTTGTCACTTCCAGGACATGAATCCTAGGCCAGATTTGAGGATAGAAAGCATGACATCAACAGAGTCCTCTAATTTAGCACAGAGTGAGTTCTCCTGTTCTACTGAATAAGCATTTTCCGGGTGATACATACAAATTTTGTCGCAGTACTGGTGAGATGCAGACACATCTGACTCAGAGTTGGACAGAAATTTCACAACAGCCCATTAGGACAGGACACAGAAAGATGTCTGATGCTTAGGTTGTAAAAGGCACTGACATTGGGTAGCGCAACTCTGGGTTCACATTTCAGTTTTAAATGCTTCTCAGCCCGCTGTCCTCATAGCAGATTGGGGAATTGATTGACCCAGAGGGAAAGAAACATCTCTGCACTTCCAACATTGTTGTGTCATCTGCTTTTGGTGCAGGACATTAGGCAGATCAGTAGCCGTTTGTTTGCCATGTAAGACTTTTAAATTCTAGCCTTAAAAGGTATTATTTCCTTGTCAAGATACTTGTGCTTTTCAAACTCTGGTTCTTCAGGGAGTTAAGCAGTGCCTCCTGCTTGAGGCATAGCATATTTTATAACCAGGGCTGTTGGACTGATCTTTGCTTTCTGTGTTCTATTTGAATTTAATTTGCTTCTTTCCAGTTTGCCTGCTTTTGCTATGGAATAGATTGCCACCCACCACTTGGTATGTATGTCTGCGTAACTGTGTTCATAGAATTAATTGTGACTTGCATAAGACACACTTACTTACCTGCTTTAGGTTTTTGTTCATTGTATTTTGAGGTTTTTTTTAAATTTTATTTTTTGCCAATCCTTGTAAATCCCCCCTGTACTCTCTCCTGGTTTTGTGTGTGGCTTTTTGTTCTGGGGTTTTTTGGTAGTCTGATGTTCTTTGTTTGTTTTTTTGGTGTGTGGGGGTTTTGCTTTGTGTTGTTCTTTTTGGGTTTTTTTTTGTTTGGTTTTGATGTTGTTGACGTTGTGTTGTTTTGGTTTTTTTTTCCAAATGGCCTCTAAACTACTTTCTTTTTGAAATGTAGTGTGTCAAATCAGTTATTCCACATATGTTTAAGACTTGAGTCCCTGGGAAAACAAAATGTCTCTGGGCCTGAAAGTCATACCTCTGCATAGGAAAAATGTCTTTTTTTCTTAATTTCACATTATGCTGCAAAGATGGTGTCCAGCTGCTGAATGCTTCACCTAAAAGAACTCTTTTTTCATCATACTAGGTTAGACTTACCCCTTAGTTCTAAATTCATCTTCTCTGGATTTAGCTGCTCAGCCTCAGCCTGAACCTCATTCTGTGGTGTCTGCCTGAGGCTCTCATCTCCACTTTCTGCTTATTTCTGTTTAGACTAGATGGCAAACCTGCCTGCCATATGCTTCTCTCATGTTGCTGTTTTACAATACCTCATATGTTACTTCTAAGGGATTAATGAAAACGGTAACTAAAAAGGGCGTAAGAGCATTCGTGCTGTACACCTGAGTGGATCTGCACTTTGCCAGCTGCAAGGGTACTTTCTACACGGTTACTCAGACAGATCCTATCTTCTAAGCCAGAGAAATTGCAAATTTGAGTTAAGCATAGGATTCTGTGAGATGTTTAGTTACAATCCAGCCATCTCAGCTCCCATTGCTTTTCATAGCCCATTTGCTTAAGTGCACTGTAGAAGTTTGAGGGGGGGAGCGAAAAGCAGATATTTTTTTTCTTTCAAATGTATTTCTCATAAACCTTCCATTGCTGTCTTTTGCGTTAGTTCCTATGTGGAAAAACCTGAAAAGCTTCTAACTTGAGTTTATGTGACTTCAATTCTGAATATATCTCAGTATGCCTTGTAGCTTTACCTTCTGTTCTTCAAACTGAGTAGCCATTCAGTAAACAGTCAGATACTAGCAGTTCTTAGATTGTTGTTCCTCTAAAGTAGGAAATTCACATTTTCATTTCTCTGCATTTTGTTTCCTTTATGAATTTGCTACTGGACTTTTCCTCAGCTGGATATTGTCCTCCATATCAGGTGCAATTCTTCAAATTGGCTAGATATGTTTCTGTAACTGGTTTTACTACACAGCACAAGATGTTTGCACTAGCAGCACGCTGAAAAGGCTGGGATGGGAGCAAAGGCTCATTTGAAAGTCCAGTGCTTGAACCAGTAATAGGTTTGGGTGAGACTACCTCATTTAGCCATCGCACTAATCCCAGCAGTGTCCACAGCAGTGTCTTGTTTGTCTTACGGTGAGGCTGCGCCGGGCCTTGGCGACATCCAGCAAGCTGAGGGAAGGAGAGATGAGGCTCAAGGCACAGGAAACTGAGTTGGAGAGTTTTCTGCTACTGCACAGCGGTGATTTGACAGAGGTGATGTTTGAGTGTGTGCCTGAGTGCACGTGCACAGGGTTGTCTGTCCAGTGGCAGGGAGCACACACAAGAACAGCCAGTGGCTCACAGTCAGGACTGGTTTAAGCTTGTCTCCCACAAACACAGCATTAAAAAGTTTTGCATCACGTCTTAAGACCCTAACCCTAATGCTCAGACACAGCTTTTATGTGTAAATTTTAATTACTGGTCTCCAGTGTTGATTAAATTTTTATGAGAGCTGTGCCCAGATATCTGCTTATGTGGCCATGAACAACTTAGTGCTTGCTGTGACTGTATTTTTAATAGTGTGTTTTTAATTATACCCTTCCTGGGTTTGGACTAATTTGGCAAAGAGGAATCTTCACTTGCTCAGCAGGTTATTGCTGGTCTTGTACTCTTTGGCCACAAAACACACACTTCTATACAGTGTTTGAATAACTGGGCAGAAGGAGGATGTTACTTTTATGGACTCTTATCTGTCTCTCTGTTTCTGCCTGTACTAATTGTTTTTGTCCATAGGCTTAGAAAACTAGAATTTTTTTAAGTCTCAAATAATTTGGCACGCAGAAATGTTACTTTGTTGAAGCAAATCTTTCTTGTTCACTGGTTCATCTCCACGTGTTTTCTCCTTTATTTCGCTCATGGCCACGTCTCTTAGCCTTGTCATACCACTTGTTGTCTTACCAACCTTAAGTCTTCCCTATTTTTTCAATTCTTTATATTGATGCATTTAAAAACAAGACTGCTTTCACCCTTAAGTGCCATGTGAAAGGAAGAATTCAGTTTTTTGCTAGATGTGAATTTCTGCCTGGATGGGAAGGCCTCACAGCTGATACAAATTCTGGGGATATTTTGGGTTGAGAAAAAATAATTTTTCCCTGTAGCAAATCAAGTCTGTGCTATTTGGATAGGATGTGAGATGCAGGTTTTAGAGTGACAGATCAGTGTGACTTTGTTTGCTGGACAAAGGTTTCAAGTTTAAACTTTGAGGGGGTGTAGTGGGATATAGCCTGAGAGGGCACAAGCTTTAAGTTCCCTTGACAAAGGTAGGCCTAGCATTATTTTACTGCACATTTTTCACCTATTAATGTACTTGGCATCAGCTTAGTCAAGTTTTTATTGGTAAGATGGAAGTGGAAACAACTTCAGCCTTTGCAAACCATCTTTGCAGAGTGTTTTTTGTCCCATCCTGGCTCCTTATGCATTTTCACGTATGAATAAAGGTGAGAAAATGGTGCAGGTGAATGCTGCTTCTGTTCCATGGGTGGAGGCAATACCTGGAATGGATCTTGAGTAGTGGCTACAGAGAGCAGCAGTTACACGCACCTTTACCAGTACCCAATCCCACTCCTCACTGGAACCCAGGGACAGCTAAAGGCAGTAGGAGTGGAGGTACCTGTGTGTGCACGTGTGGGCACACAGGTGTTCAAGCGATGAGCCTCAAGAAGCTTTCCAGGTTAGTCAGCGTTTCACTCCGAGCTCTCCAAGCCTCTCCATGTGCATCATTTTTGTTCCAGTTTCATCTCCCCCAGCTCACAATCTGTCTGTCATGACTCACACACTCGCTGGCTTTGATTTGGACTCCCATCTGCTTTCTCAGCCAGTCACATCCCAGTTCTCCTGTAACACACTGTAGGAGAAGTGTGGGACTGGAGCAGAGCATATATCTCTATTCAGGAGAGAGGAGGGGGAGGTGTACTGACTCCAGCTTCAAAGTTTCTCCTTGTCTCATCTGTCTCAGTGGAAGCATGTGGTTAAGCTGTAAAATATAAGTCTGCACAGTGAGGCTGGGGATGACTTGGAGAAACTCATCTTTCTTGAGTGTGCTTGGACCCTCAGACCAGATTTGGTCTCAGTGTTGTCACTCACTGAATATTTTTGCTTTTGTAAAAGGAATGTCCTTTCTCCTCTGCTTATATAAGGGACTATTACAATTCCCTGAGGAAAAAAAAACTAAAAAAAAAAAAGCAGTTGTTTTGCCTCTTGCCTGCAGGCAGTGGAAGGTGACACAAAGGTAGTGGGGAAGCTGTGCTGATGCCTGGCAGACACAAACGTGCCCCTCTGGTGCAGGCGAGCAGCTGTTGTGTGCAGGAGACTTGCCCTCAGACCACCACTGTCTCCTCACAAGGACAGGGTGGCTCCCGGAGGACAGACGATCATTAAGGCAGGGAAAGGTGTCCCCAGGTAGCTTATAAAGGGTGATCTTGTGCCAAAAACAGAACAGACCTGGTGGGCTCTCAATTCCAGACAGCAAAAATAGATTTCTCTCTCTTCAAGAGGCTAGCGGGGAAGATTTCCTTCTACTGTAAGCTTGTCACAGACTCTCCCACCCATAAGCATCATCAGAGAGGAATTGGTGCAAGGTCGATCCTTGGAATTAAAGCCAGGAGGGAATTTTCCTTTGGTGACTGGGTTAGAGGTAATGATATTTTTGACTTGCTCCTGAGACAGCTTATGGAAAATCACATGTTACAGTAGAACTGGTCACTCTGAGTTAGATTATACTTTACTAATATCAGGAAGGGGAATGAGAATACCCCCAGGAACGTATTCTCAGAGCCTGGATTTCTTCTCTGTTGCTGATAAGTGGAAACACATCTAATAGACTGGTTGGGACTGCATCTAAGTGCCACGAGACACCAAAAATATGGTACAAAGAGGTGTAGACTGTTAGAAGAAGCTGCAGAATACACAGAATTTGGTTTTGCCTGTTTACTGAGAAAACCTCACAAGAGCAGTGAATTAAACAAAGCAGCATCTTACCTTTGGATGCCAAGGTTTTGCATGCATGACACGAACTGACAAGATGTCTTTTTGCAAGATGCAGATCTGCTCCAGATTTAGAACTGGAATAGAGAGGGATGCTGCAGACAAGGGTTGAGGTCTCTGCTGTTAGTCACAACAGAGACAAGCTGGCAAAAGTGAGAGCTGGAATTCTCAGATCTGAGGTATGCAGAAATATGTGGAAAATAGGCAGGGTAGAATTACCAGGAAAGAGAGCAGGAGTTTTCAGAAAGAAGCCTGTTTTCAAAGTGTAGAAGATGTGTCTTCTCTTTGCTGTATTTCTTGGCAGCCTGCTAATACTCCATAATTATTTTTTTTCTTGAGTTCTTACATTTTAAGACTATAACTGGAAAATTGTGAACAGTGATTCAGAGAGACAAACACAGTTATTTGAAATATAGGTACGTATATACTGGTTTACTCCTCTTTCCTCAGCACTGAAGATGCCCTCACTTAAGATTTTTCCCATTCTGTTTTAAAATTCCAGAGATGATGGGAAAACAAAGAAACTTTTCTCCCTTCCAGTGTTTTCAAAAGCCTTGGCTGAATTCAAGACATGAGACATACACCAAATATTTCCCTCCCATCTGTTTTTAGGGCATGGCTCAACTATAGGACAGAGGAGAAGCTCCTAACTGCATCCCCATCCAGGAAAATCCCAGAGTAAAAATTGAGGAAGAATAAAAATGTTCTGCGTGGGAATGTTTTGGGGGGGGGGGTGCAAGATAAGAGCCAGTGAAAAGGAGCTGCAGCAACATGGACAGGGTGGCAGTCAGAAGCAGCAGTTTGCTTCTAGGCTGGAGGTCTGGCTGTGTTATTACACTGCTGCGTGCAGGCCTGGTGTGACTGGAAGGACGGCACCCGTGGCGAGTGAGAACTGATCCTCCTCCACTTTCCACGTGGCCGATTGACCCAGAGCATCCTGCCTGTGTCCAGCAGTATCCACGTCCTGTTAGTGTGCTCTGCCATGGCAGAAGCCTGAGCATTGTAAGCCTGCTCTCAGGCGCCTTGCGGTCCACGTCTGACACCTGCACACGCCTCAACAGTCCAGCAGCCTAACAGCCTGCACAGAGGGAAAGCACCAGAAGAAAGGGTCAGTCTCGTGTCCCTCCTCCCAGCTGAATCTTTCCTCTGTGGGGATTGCAAAGAACATCCAAAAGCTTCTCTTGGAGGAGCAAACACAAGAAGACTGGCTCACTGAAGAGTGTGATGGACTGCTACCCTCACACCAGCTATAAGGGAACATCCTCATCCTCATCTTCATCTTCATCCAGGTCAGTGGTGCGTAGGTTTATGTCCTTGAGGATGTCTGAGATGTTTTCAGCCACTGGCCCTGTCAGCTCCATCTCTTCCAACTCAGTATCCGTGGCATAAGCGGAGCTGGGAACTTCCCCCTCTTCCTGTGAGTGTGAGGGCTGGGGGGAGTGCGAGCAGGGGGGCAGAGGGCTCTCAGTGCCCAGGTTTGCTGCTTGCTGCGCTGCCACCGTGCCGTTGTCTTCCAGGCTCCATGCCTGGGCGCCCTGCCCGACCTTACTGTTGGTGGAAGTCCGGTTGATGTCACGGAAACTGGCCAGGGGTGGTCGGAGACGGACCCCAGAGCGGGTGGAACCCTCTATTGCCTTCTGGAGCTGAAAAAAGAGAATAATTTCAGGAGAAAAACATGAAAGGGAGGCTGGGCCAGCCCTACCCACCAGAAGTTCATCTACTCCCCAGGGTAAAGAGATCACAAATAGAGTCACAGCTCTACCTGTGGGGCCTGTGGAGATAATCTTTTACACTGGTGATGTAATGAAAAATTCCATGGTAAACCACAAATTCCACACCTCTTTCAGAAGCAGTCATAGTCACTCAGTTAAGAGTGGCTATTAAGCCTCAGTTAGGAGCCCTACACTCATGAAAAAGATGAACTTTATAACATCCCTGTGAACAACACCTGCTGCCTCCTCTGAATTGCAGTCATCCATTCCTTTACATGGCTTCCAAAGAGCTGACTCAGAATTCAACACTGGATTGAAAATGTAGCACTTGCAGTTATACATTCCCAGGAATCCTGGAACTTGCAGCACCTGTGAGTTACTGCAGTGATCCACAGGACACTTGCAGTTATTTAAGAGGATGGCAGAGGATCTTACTCACCTCTTCCAAAGCCAACACTCCCCTCAGCTTCCCCATGCTGGTTACGTAGGCATGGCTGAGGCCCAGCAGTGAGAACAAGGTGTGTGTCTAGGAGCAAAACCACAAAAGACCATCTCAGGGATTTTGGAAATGGGTAACACAGAACTTGGTGCTAGAGCTGGGACTCGGGATTTAGAAATGGAAATCACAAAGATACAAAATTGTGCAGTTATCCCAGTGAGAAATTACATCTTCCCTTTTTCCCATTTTGTATCTGCCAAATATTACTCTTTGCTCCTTCTGCCGTGCAGCCGTAGCTGGGACTGTGCTGATGATGGAGAGCACATTATTAAGGTCATTCTCATCCTGCATCTGGTAGAGATTTACATACAACACCCTGTGTTGTGCATTTGGAGACCTATGCTGTTTCATTTTGCTGTTTCATTTTGAGATCCTGTTTCATTTTGAAGCTGGAAACTGAACTAAGCAGTCAAAAACTGCTTAGGTTATTTATTCCAGTGCTTTCCTTAACAATAGAGGATTTCTTTTTTCCTGTCCCAGAATATTTTCTGTGAAAGCTAAAGCTTGTTGCTGCTTATCCAGTGCAGTGAGAACACTGAGAACAAGTTATTCCCTTTCTTTTTCAAAGTCTCCTTGAAAGGACAGATATCACACTGCTATCAGTCTTCTTTTCTTCAGCCTAAATATACCCCATTATTTTACTATTATTCACAGATCTGGCTTTCTAAAACTTTCCACATTCTCAGTGCTCATCTCTGGTATATTTCCAGCCTCCAGGTTCTTGAAGCTGAGCTCTACCTGGACTTTACCTGTGGCCTTACATGAAATCATTCTGTCACAGCTAGTGTTTGACCTTTTCTTTTTAGCGTCATATGAGATACTGAATGTAATGTTCAAGTGTAAACTAGGAAAAATCTGATTCCTCAAGAAAAAGACATTTTACTCTAATGTAAAAGAAAACCAGACTGGTCACGATAAAATGTGATATTCTTTTCATTGTCAGTAGTCTCACATTTAGTTCTAACTTAGTGCATACTTTATATAGTTTGATTATTTATTCCTGGTGGGTTTATGGGGGTTTGTTTTGTGCATCCAAGTCAAGCTGGTTTGTCTGTTATTTCAGTTTCTCACTTGCTCTTTTGTATGACAGGTACAAAACTTTCCCCATGATCAGCCTTCATGTATAATTTTTTGTAAGCCTATATTGTCAAAGATAAATGCTAGTGGTTTTCAGATGACCTCACCCACCCCTTCAGAAAACTCATCTGAACTATATGCTAGCCTATTCTTGTTTTGCTCAAGGCTGAGATCTTAACAGTAATTAATTAATTTAGTACAAGGCCTGTGCTGACCATTCACATTAAATGAGTAGTGATAAAAGCATTCACTGTGTGCTTTTGCCTCAGTAGACTGCTTTCCCTTTCCACTGAGTGAAAGCCCAGTCCTATCTTCCTCCTGACATACAATGATTGCTTTAATCCCCAGCCATCCTATGCTGACTCCAGGTGTTGCATGATCCAGCTTCCTCTTTCCTTGTGCTTCAGTTCAGTAAAGAGCCTACGACACAGGCAGAGTCTACACCCTGACAGAAACACCCTGAGAAATCCAGGAGTGCTCATTCCAATGCTGCACACACTGCAGGGCGGAGTGTAAATCTCAGTGTAATGCCCCAGCAGCAAGGCACACAATGCTGCTGTTAATGTAGCAGGTTTTTCGTCCAATAGCTTTTTTAATAAAGGGACTCAGGCTTATCACAAAGCCTTTCATTTTGCAGGAGATTGGAGGTACACACAGAAGATTACAGGAACAAGCTCACTTCTGTAGCTCGATGTGAAAGTGGCTGGTGATAGTAGTTGTAGGTGAAGACAAGGAGAAGAAATAAGTCATAGACTGGACTTGGAATGAGTGGAAAAAAGTGATGTATGCCTCAGGGAGACATCTGCACTCACCTTGTGCAGGGAAGTTCTCTCCACCAGTTGGAAAGGGGAGGGATCTACGCGGCAGCTGTCAAAGCACACGTTCTTGTTCAGCTCCTCCTGTTCCCAAGCATCTATCTGACACAGGAAAGAAGAGGAATCACTCTTACAGCTACCTGCAGCATTGCTGTCTTGTGTCTCCAAACTAGACCCCTCCTCCTGTTAATGCCTCTTCCTTCCTATGTACATCATTCATCTTGTCCATTATATCTCACCCCTCAGGTTTCCCATCCCTTTCTTGCCAGATATCAAGTCCCTGTGGAAACAGGGCAGTTCGGAGATTTTCTGAGAAGATGGGGCTTTGTTTTTTCCTTCTTAAAGAGGGAGTGAACATCTTTAGCTTTCCTTTCTGAGTGCATCTTCCCTTTGTCATTGCAAGATAATTGATGCATTGTGTAAGAAATGAAGGAACAACATGGGCCCACAGAAAGATTTAGATGAGGGGGCACCTGTGGAGGCCTCTAGTTCAAAACCCTGCTGCAGCAGGGCTTACTTCAAAGCTAGATCAGATTAGTTAGAGTCTTATCAGCACATCTAGCCAATCTCTTCTCTTATGGGTAAGACTTGCCCACTGTGCCACTCCAAGAAGAAAATTACTTTGGCTATGGCCTTATGTGGCAATCACTGAGGTTCCTGGAGTACTGCAAGTGATAAGAAATGGGTAAAAGAAGCACTCACATGACCTCAGTCCATTTCTGCATCTTGTCTTACCTCTTCTGGTGTCATTGTCTCAGTGACTTCCCCTGGCTCCTGTAGGAGAAAACACTGTTCAGGACAGCCAAAGAACCCACAGTTCCACAGAGGACATAAGGAGAAAAGCTGCACAGCCTCCTCGCCCCATGTGGTCCCCTTTTTGTTCCAAATAGTGTATTACCAAGTGCTTAGGTTTTCTTTATACTCATCCATTATATGGTGTACTCTGCCCTTGCTGTGCTTCTCTTGCCAATGACAATTCACCATGGAGTTCTGGTGGAGCAATTCAGGTGCCTAAACATGGCCATCTAATACTGATTTAGATGCTCTCAGGATATCCCACATGGGGTCCAACCATTGTCCTAGGGTGGATGGGTCTCCCATAAGCTCTGTCTGTTATCCCCAAACCCTGTGCAGATGTGTCAGATAACCAAGGGCATTGAACATGGCAAGAGCCAAAAGCATTTTTTTCATTTTTCTCCATCTGTCCAAAACTGTTTGCCAAATGGAATAGAACTGCACTTTATTGCAGGCTAAAATATCCTTAATTTTTTTCACTGAGAAAAGATGCCCAAACTCAATCAAGATAGCAGCCTGATGCCTGAGCACAGGTGACTCTTTAGGAAGATGCACATTCCTTTACAGTAATCACACCCTTTCTCCTCGGAGTTCCCCACTGATGCTGTCAGAGTTCAGGACCATAATTGTGTCCATGCTTTAGCCAAATGCTGAATGTCTCAAATAGTAGTTTCTAGTTCCATTGCATTCCCTTCCTTCTTCAGGGTACTACCAGGCTCTCTGTAGCCCTGACCTGGATGGTGCTCTCTGTTTCGTATGGACGGCTGCAATGGCACAAGAGCTGCTGGATCAGTTGCCTCAGACTCCTTAAACTGCCTGAAGGATGAGAACAAACACGTGGATAAGAGAGAAGGACAAGTGGGAGACAAAAATACAAAGCCCTGCACCTATCGTGTCCTCTTACCCAAGGCAGGCTGGGAAATGCTGTGAGGGACACGACAGCTCTGAGGCGGTCACAATCTGGCACTCAGTTTGTGAGATGGTGTCTGGGACATTCCAGAATGAATATTTCCATGCAACAAAACATATCAACAAACTGGATGTGACAAGTGCCAAGGGGTGAGGAGCCCATGGGTTTTGCCAGCAGTGGAATGATGGGAATAGAAAAGACCAGAATTATACTCCCAGGCAGGGAGTTAGCAAAGAGGAGGAGACAGGGCCTGGTACTGCTGTGAGCAAACAGCTGTGGAGGAAGTGTGATCAGAAACAATGATAGCTGTGAGCCAAACTGAAAAAAGAAAAGGAAAGTCTCATGAATTCACTCCTGTTCCACTTCCTCTTGTCATTCCTGGGTCACTCAGTTTTAGCTTCACATGAAATGTTTCACACACTGTCCTTGTTTTCTTTTATGTGGTTCTTTTTCTGCTTTGGTAAGATAGGTGTATGGCTGCCCCACCACTCCAGTGGTCTGGAAGCATAAAGTGGATTTTTCTACACCTTAGAGGTTTAGT
The DNA here is from genome assembly GCA_013390105.1 of Tichodroma muraria. NCBI lineage: Eukaryota > Metazoa > Chordata > Aves > Passeriformes > Sittidae > Tichodroma > Tichodroma muraria. Next base: position 151,268 of record WAAG01000199.1, read on the forward strand.
CATACATGGGGTGTATTAATGAACCAGAATGTGCTACATGCTCTATTACATGTAACGTTTGGGTGCCTAAAAGCACGAGATAAAGCCCTATCCTCTGTACTCAGTCTCAAGACTGGGCTACATCTCTGTGCTTACTCACTCTCTGCATATTTCAGGATGCATAAAGGATAAAAACAACCCACCATCCTGCATCAAATATATGTGATAAATGAATCAGAAATGAACTGTGAGTACAGTCTTGAAAGCAAAGCTAATACGGGCTGGGGTGTGACACAAAAGAGCACAATACATCAGTGTTTGTCCATCACATTAACGCAGCTGAATCAAAGAGGTGCGTGTCCAAGGGAGGAGCCTTTAAGTTTTGGGGATGGCTGAGCAACAGCCTAAGCTACTCAAAAACCTAGTACAGATGTTTAGCTCTCAGGCTGCTTTCCCCAGGGAGATTCATTCACGTGGTGGAGCCAAGAGACAGGACCGTTCTATACAGACTCTACAGAAAATGTCCGAGGAGTTGTTATTGCAAAGAATGGAGTGGGGAGACAGGGAGAGTCCATCCCTAGTGGGCCTGCTTATGCTGTGCTCTCTGAGGGATCATAACAGAAGGTATTTCCAGGTGCATTACACTGATGCTGAGGTGCACTAACAAAGTGTCCTTCATTCAGGAACAGCAGAGAAAGCTCCTTCTCTCAGTCTCTGGGAAACCAGCACCTCACACAGGCAGGTACACACAGTTAGCATGAAAACTTCCCCAAAGCTGGCTAGGATGTGGTTGAGCCACGACAGAAGTTACTATACCTGAGTGGTGCTGGGGCTCCAAGGTTTCAGGCATTTGTTTAAGAGGACTTGTTGGGCCATTTGGCTCCTCTGGGTAACTGGGAGTGGGACTTGGAGGCTGAGGCAGCTGTTATGGAAAGGAGAGAAAATAAAGTCCACCTTATGCCATTTATTTCTCAGCCTCCTCAAATGCCTAACTGCTTCTAAGCAGTCTCTATGTTGCCGTCTGTCCACTTCTCTCCCTCACCTCTCCCTTCTCATCTGTATCCTCATCCTCATCAACATAAGCAAAAGATTCGTGCTTCAGCTTTGGCAGGTTTGCCCAGGGTCCATCGTAGGGTGCCTCATTCAGCTTCTGCTGCATTTCTCTGTTGAGGAGCCGTCGCCGCTCTGGGCTGATGTGTGTCTGGAGGAGAGCCTGCAGTTCCGATCGCTCCACAGACCCCAGGAGGATCATGGTCTCTGCACAGCACAGAGCAGGGAAGCCACTAAGCCACCTCAAAGTTTTGAAGGTCCCCTTCCACACATCACCCGTTCCTCCTTCCAGCCTCTTCCGAGTGCTCAGGCTCGTACTATCTAGAGCTGTACAAGTGTCACTGACCAGCCCTGTGGTGGCTCCTAGGCTGTGGGGCTGTGGGAAGGGACCTCGCTGTCCTGAGCCCTGCCACCCCGTGCATGCTCTTGGCTCATGCAGGATCCCAGGAGGGCCCTGTTGTCACAGTTCAGTCTAAAGACTTCCCACACACCTCCCTTACGTGCTGGATCCGCTTCACTGCCCACACTCCAGCTTACCTGTCTGGCCAGCTGAAACAGCCGTCTGCCGTACATCATCCACACTGGGAGATCTCTAGGATTTATTTTTTTATGTGGTAGGTCACACTGCCTTGCTTCACACCATGTAATTTGAAAGCTAGTTTCTCCAAGCTGAGACAGTCTTCAGGAAGGACTAGTTTCTCCACATTGCTTACCTGGCGAGTCCACCAAAGGCAAAGATTTCACTGTGGTGCTTTGGAGTACTGCTTGCAAGTCTCGGTATTTACAGTTGGAGGAAACAAATTTCACATCTTGGACCATAATATCCTCAACAAAGATATTGTATTTGCTGTGAATTCATGGATGATAAAAGGAAGAGTTAGCATAATAAAAATGTCAAGCATGTGAATTCCCTAAAGAAGTACCTAAATGGACACTTCTTTAAAAAGTCCTCAAAATACAGCTTCCAAATGATCTTCTGTGGGAGTAACCAGAGGACTTTCCAAGAGGATAAACACAGATTAGCTGGATTTCCATTACAGTTGTATTTCACTCTGTTACCCCTCACCATAAAATACACACATGTGTACATATATGTATAGATAGTTTTTATATACATACCTATGTGTATGATATATACTAGAGAGAGGAAGACATTTGTAGGAATAACTGAGTTTTGCTTCAAGCAAAACATCCAAATAAAGTATTTCAAACATATACTGGGGAAAAAAATATCCAAACCCCACTGAATTCAGATAAATGAGAGTCCTGATTTTTAAATTTTTAAGCTGAAGCAATTTGGAAATATCAATACAAATTCAGTAACATTGCAGGTCATTCAAACTTGTGCTTTCAGTGAAAAAAAGAAGAGGACTTTTCTCCATTTTTGTGTATGGAACCTAATTCTACTCCAACACTTGTTTTTTCTTACTGCAGGCCTATTCTACCTTAATTCCTCTGTAGTACTGAACCCTTTTCACAACCTTTTATTCCCCTGTGGTCTTAACCCTCTCCTGCTTTATTTCTTTGCCACTCCCTGTTTCCGCCTGTTTCGCTGCTATACCTTATGTGATTCCAGCCCAGGTCTGGCAGGTAGGGCAACTTCTTCACCTGGATGATGCTGTCATAGAGGCTGGGCTGCAAACTCTGGGCCACCATGTTGGCAAGAATGACAGCCACCATCATGGGCAGGATGTGAGAGATCTGACCCGTCAGCTCGAAGCAGATGACAGCAGTGGAGACAGTGTGGCTCACCGCTCCTGTCAAAGCTGCTGCACCTTTCCCAGGTAGGAGAAGGAACAGGGAGAGAAGAAGACTTGTCATATAGAAACAGCATGTCATGTCAACCAGGAAAATTACAGCAGTGGGACCAGGTGAGGAAAAGGGAAGACATGGAGGCTCACCAATGACAGCATACCCTCCAGGTAAGATTTGATAAAGAATGTCATCAAAGAGGATCCCGTTGGGAAAGAGCGATGCCATGATTTCCCCAATGAGACGTCCAAATGCAGCACCTGAAAAATATCACTGGCAGTTACGGAATTAACATTTAAGGAACATCCAGTCTGTGCTGTGCAGCTGTGCTGGGCAATCACTTGGATATTTTCTAACAGAAACGAAGCCAAAACTTACATTAAAATGTAGGTTTTACATTTGGTAGACACTGGTAACTTAAGAGTAGTTCTCAGTTACAAAATACAGAAGTTAGACTCCAAGCAGAGAAAAGGATACTAAAATGGGTAGATACAGTTGACCCCTCGTTCATTCACTTGGGCACACCAGGCACAGCAGTAGCTGTGATTCCCAGGCTGGAGGACATATTTTCAGACTATCTACAATGTCAGTCCAGATCACAGTTGAGGCCCTTTAGACTCTCATTCTGTGAATGTCTAAACATTAGAATCACAGCTTACAGAGAAGTTTTTGTGGGAAGGGGCTTCTGGAGGTCTTGTTCTGACCCCTGCTCAGAAACAGGCTAATTTCAAAGTGAGATGGAGTCACCCATGCCTTGTTCAGACAAGTTTTACAAGTCTGCAAGGATCTCTTGGATTGATGAACGCAAAACAGCACAGTGTTCCAGAATTGTATCCAAAATGCTGAATGCGTAGAAACAAAGAATTTCTTTGCATTGCTGTCTAGGTCTTTTCCTAATACAGCCTTGATGCTGGGTAGCCTTCATCACTGCGAGGGCATGGTACTGCTTCATGTTCAGCTGCTGCCTGCCAGAAATAGAGCACCCTATTTCATTGGAGACTTGTGGACACTTAATGCTAAACATCATGAGCTTGTATAATTCAGTCTAACACAGCCTCTCTTTCTTAACATTAGCATCATATCCTTTTAATTTTTATTTTTTTTTTTACTGGAATTACAACCAGTTAAAAGTCGGTAAACTTTTTATGTTATCACATTTCAGTCAGAACAAAGGAGTAAGTGGTAGATTACATGGCGGGTACTAGTTTTGAGGTTATCTCTTCTGGCTGGCTTTCAGGGGTGAAAGGAGCAACTAGTATTAATTGTGGGATGGAAGTTTCTCTGTAAGTGAAGAGGCATAGAGATTAGAAGGCCATGGCTCAGCATGTCTCCCCAAGTGTGGCTTTCCTAATGTAGAAGAGTAGGGATTACCTACTTGGCATTTGGTTTCAGGGGGTTGAGGAAATGTCAAAAGCAGAGACCCAGAGTCTGGTCTATGGACTGCTAATCAGGTTGTCATAGACATCAAGTGATGGCTCCTCATGCACCAGAGGAACCCTGCTGGGTGCGTAGGCAGTGTCTCTCCTATTCTCTCCACCTGTCAGATGAATATGCTGCGAAACAAAATTGAAACTCACCTAATACGAAAACAGGCATGAAGCCTCCACAGGGGATTGGCATCGTGGTAGCAATAACAGCCATGCAGAACTAGAACAGAGGCAGAGGGTGCAGTTGTTACTGAGCAGCAGTAGCATTTCCTGCTGCCCCACTCTGTGCCCAGCCTGGCTACAGAGACCAGAAGGCTGCTGAGGTGTAGTATTGCCATCCAAGCTCTGTCTTTGCAGTACCAAATCTGGCCAAATACAGCTGAAAACTGACTATACTGCAGTGGAGAATCAAGCCAGGCCTTTGCCCAGAGTCAAAATAGCAGTTTCTTGTTTATGTGGTCTACCCCAGTGCTGAATATATCCAGAAGAAAATCAAGAGCAGTTATCTAGCAAGTAGAGAAAGCCTTTAGTTAATAGGACAATGCCAATGAATCAAGTGACTGATGGTACAGCTCTTCCAAAGGCAAACAGATGGACTCAGGACAGACACCCTGTAGTCTACTCCTCTTTTCCACTCCTCTTTTCTTCAAGTAAACAAGACCTTTTCTGCTTGCTACACTTTAATATGAATTATCACAGAAGGAGAGTCCTTAACTACCTCTCAGAAATTTGTTAGAGTGTTTTACTTTAGGTGGAAACAGTTGTGCCAATCAGTCACTGGTAGCTGTTCTTGAGCTACTGAAATTTTCAACTGACATTGCAAGGTGGCCTCAGCTCTTCTGCCCCTTTGCAATAAGTAAATAATAAAAGAACTAGCACCTATTCTATGATATTTTTATGCTTTTATATNATGACGTTTTCTTCTTTCATCTGCCTTTTTTTTATCTCTGTCCTGTGCCAATTACACAGCTGATCCTTTCAGAAGCTGAACAGTTGCAACTTCCACAGACCATATCAGCTCAAAATTTTTAATCTGCTTTGCTTTCTGGGAAGTGAGCAAAACTGTTTCCAGCTGCATTACTCCATCAAGTTTTGATGGACTGCTAACAAATCCTTGAGCCTCACACAACTATAGATTGTGCTTGCATATTCCTATTTGCCTCCTATCTGAAGTCAGGAATATCAAATAGGCTATATCAGACTTCATTTAGATTAAACATAAATTATCTGAGAGCTTTTTAGTCAAGTATTTATTTTTGTGGAACTTGAGAAGTCTTTCCTGATTGAGTCCTCCCTACCAGCTACTATACAGTGGATACCAAAGGTCATTCAGCAGGATGCATGAGGAGGATGACCTGAGGAGCAGAAAAGGCCATTAAACTAAGGAAACTGTTCCCTAATAATTTTGGTCATTCAAGGAGGACAAACATCACGTCAGAAGATGTAGGAATCCATTGCAGCTGTAGTCCTTCATTCAATACTCCAACTCCTCATTGGCACTTCACAAACTGCTCTACAAAAGGGAAGAACATTCAGCCTGAGTGGAGAAGGGTTATGGTGAGATAGGCTTCCTACCTTCACAAGGAAGAAGAGCAGGATGATGACGAAGACGCTGACTTTAGGATGGATCCAGGCAGCAGATTTCCCTAGGATCTGCGTGTCCCCAGAGTGTTTGATCCAGGTATAGTTATCAAACAGAGTGCTGATTGCTTCCCGTGGCATCAACTAAACAGCATAAAAACAGGTATGAATCATGAGACTAGATGGAGTAAATACTCTATCCCTGTTAACAAGGAAGCGGAGGAGATTTTTGCCGTGGTAATTCATGACTGAGACTTAATTAAAATTTTTAATCTTCAGGAAGAGAGACAGAACTTTACTCAAACAGGTGAAAAGATAGCTACTTTTACACATGGGCTAACATCTTCCTTATTTGCTTAGAAGAGTGGACCTTTTTCAAGTTTTTTATGAAGGAGGTAGCAGATAGTGCCTCCTCAGTCCAAACTCATCCCATATCGTTCTTCCCTTTTCCCTGACACAAGGTTATTGGGGCAGAGGATAAGGAGATAACGTTCCAAAGAACCGCACAGAATGGGTAATACACTTTCCAGTCTCACCTCTCCTGCCATGAACTGCCCAAATCCATGAGGAAACGTCACAGATGCTATACAGAAGGTTATAACCGCAGGGTATATCAGTCGGCTGTAAAGAAAGAAAGTTATTGCAATATGGCCTCACATTCTGTTGTTGTAGCACCATCACTTCAGGGCTAGGAATGCTATTTCTGTGAAGCCTCTCTGTATTTGTATACATAGCTGTGGAGTGCTGTTACTGGCAGTTTAATGCCCTGCCCCATGGATCATCATAATTCATGGAGTTCACCTGTCAGCAAAACCCTTTTTCCCATTAGAGTTAGTACTAATAGGAGTTAATTAATAGTTAGTTAATAGGAGGGATGGAGGAAGAGTGGGATGTGCAGCATGCACAAACCTGAACACGTAGGAGGAATGTGTGTTTGCAGTGATGTGTTGACCTATTGTCAAAAGCTGCTACTTTTCTCATTTGCCCTGATTATGACAGTCTTGCCTCTTCACCCCCCATGCAATGTGTCCTGTCCTAGTGGATTTAAATATAGGGAGTTTTCATACATTTCTGCAGGCACCCCCTGGTGCATTAATTCTTATGGGGAAAACTGCTTCTCTTTCCACTGAATTGCTGACTGTCAGAGTTTGGGGAAGGTGTCCTTGGTAGCCAGTGGGTCTAGCAGTGCCAGGCCAGTGGGATGCAGCGGGATAGAGGCCGAAGCCATCTGTGTCTTCCTGCTGCTGTGTCCAGTCCCAGGGTGGGTGTCTGGGTAAACTGTGACACTTCACAAGCACCAAGACAGCATGAGCCTAAACTCCTTCCACATGCTGGACTAATCCTGTCATGTGTCTGTCCCTTGGCAAGTTACTGTTTCCTACAGGAAGTGTTGGCTGAGATTTAGGAAGACAAAATATGACCTTTAATTTGTTTCAGTCTAAGGACCTAAAAAATTCTGAGAAATCAGTGAAAAGTAAATTCCCACTTTTCAGGCTTTGCTCTGCTTCTCTATTAACTTGGTTTGATAGGCCTGGTGCTGGTCGTGGGTGAGGCTACATGATGAAGAAAGACAATTTTTCTTCCATATAAGGAAGTAAGTTAATTTGAACTTCTGTTTATCTAGTGGTTTTCTTGTGGTCAGGCCGGCAACTTGATAAGAAATAAAGTCCTCTCTGCCTCTCAACTTCAAAAATTCTCTTAGTATCAGATCTTCTTCTGTAAAGAGACTGAAAACATTTGCAGCTAGCCACCATTTCTTGTTCAAGTTATAAACTTTGGTGGTTAGGACTTTATTAGAGAGGGGAAAACAGTATCTTCAAGTGTCCTATACAAACTCTATTGTCAAGACTTTTATTTTATTTTGCATTTCTCTTCCATGCTGCATTTCACACCATTTGGATACTATCGGTTTCAGCTTTTGGTTCATAAGAATGGAGCACATTCCTTACATTTTTGCCAACACTTTGATTAAAAAACAAATATATATTTTAAAAACATAGTTGGATTTCAGCTGCATTTAATTTTCCTGAAATATAAATAATGTTGAATATTTCACAGATCCTAAGAAACCCAAACAAACCTGAAACAGCATGATTTTAAAAAGCATGATCATTGACTTTCTGATTCAAAATATTTTCTGTCCAATGAATAATTTGCCTTATCCTCTTAACAAATATTGCAGAGTCTCCCTTGCAAATCAAGATGCTATTTGAAACTATGGAGGCTGATCAAAAACAAAATCCAGTGCAGGAAAAATTCTCTTGATGGTTGCAGAGATCTTACTCTCATATAGGAGCAATTTCTCATATTTTTACTATCTTCCACATGAAATAGGTATACTGTCTTCCAGAAAGCATTTGCTACTATCCAATGCCAGTAGGATGTAGGAATCTGGTCTCTAGAGAGAGTATCTTCACAGGGACTCACTATTTGGTGAGAAACTGGCTCAGAGCTTTATGACGACGGATGCCCAGGACCACTTGGCGATTGAGATAAACAAAAAAGGCTCCAAGGAATCCAGAACATATGCTAAAATGGAGAAAAAGAAATAAAATCATGCCAAACAACAGATAATACATGAACTGTCAACCAAGGAAATGAGTTTAAGTGGTTTAATCTTCAGCTGCTCGTGAAGTCTTTTGAATGTCACCTAGAGGGTTACTCCTACAGCAGCTCATTTGCAGATATTGACTCCCTGATGAAAGGGGAGAAATTATCTTGGACCTCTGTCACGCACACTACCATTTTACCAATTTTCTCTTGCCGAGAGGGGAAAATCTATAAAATAATCTCTAAAAGGAGACTGACTGTTTGTTCTCCGTGGGGGCTTGTGAAGAGCAACCGGGCAAAGACCAGTATTGTCAGAACTTAAACATCAAGCTGGAACAGAAAATAGTAAAAATGAAGGGAGTTTTAAGTCTGATTCAGTAAAATTATACGCCTACAACAAATTAGTAATAGTAATAGGAACTCTTGTGCCTAAAGCAAAGTATATCATCTCTATGATCCTAATCACTTAGGCTTATGCTCCTGATCTTAATAAAGATCTTTTCTTACTTAATAAAGTAAGAAAAAAAGGGTAGTTGTCTAAGAATTGGTGTGCTCCTTAGGCTCTGTGGCTTAATGAGACTTGGATAAATAGGGCCTAATACTCAAACATGAAAAAAAAAGGAAAAGTGAAAAAAAAGACTGCATTTATAATTGGTAAGGGGAAGCCTTATTTTATGTGGCAAGTAATTAACCCACATAATACTGAGGATAAAAACTTAATATTTTCATTCTATTAATTTCTAAAATTAATGGACTTTTGCTTTGTTATATGTTATGCATGCTTTTGCCAGATCTAATTCAATGATTAATTTAGAGTACTTAAAACACTGTACGTTGAAAATAATCCTGCTTTATCATTGAAAAATTGCACAGAAACACATTTAAACTAAATATAAAGCTTTACACAGACAAACTTGTTCAATGAATTACTCTTAAATATTTTAAGCCAGCACTGATTAGAACAGCATTTGAAGCAGACCAATCCCTAAGGCAATATAAGCCTAAATGCTGTAAAGTCAACTGAATTGCTCTATAATGCTTCATATTGAAATATGTATCTCTCCATTCATGTCTATCAATTTATCAATAAACTGGAAGTGCTCCTTCTGTATAGATTATGCAAATTAACATTTGTATTGATAGTGCTTGTCCTACCTGAAAGTAAAGAAATATGTTGAGTAGAGAGTTCAGCTTTGAGATTTAATGTCAAGAGAATTTGGAGCATTCCAAGTTGGCATCAGGACTTTATCCAAGACTATCCAAGCCTTTGGGATTGTTTTTTATTTTAAAGGCTACATTGGACACCCAGCATTTTGAAAGCATTTTCCAGTTGTCATATATTCCTTTCCTGGTCTATGTACAATGCTGAAAAAAGCCAGGTCTGTCAACTCTGTCCAAAACATAGTGACAAGAAGTTTTGCATTCTAACATCCAGCTGTAAAATCACAAGGATTACATTTTTCCTTGCCAGTCTAAACCAATTGATTCCTCCAAGTTCATTAGGCAAGTCTGTTTAAGGGGAAGAACAAAGTGAATACATGTTACTAGCAAAAGCTCCTGTGTATCCACAGATTTTTCAATATATCTGATGATACTTGATTTCATATTCAAGTAAAGGAGTGGGAGGGCAGCCTACTAAAATAGGCAGGAAAACCTCAAATATATTTCTGGTCTTGGATGGATGTCTTGCAATAGAGTATATTCACAACACCAGCACAGGTGTTCCTACAATGTATTCCTTTTGTTACTGCTCTGCAGTGATTTCCCTGGAGCCTCCCTCAAGCTCCTTTCCTCATAGTAATACCAAATTCATCTTTTCTCTGCTATTTCCCAATTTTCATTTTTTTAAAGTTCATACTTTCATTTCCTCCAAATTAATCATTATTCTCACTGAATCCAATTATGGCTGGTTGCCCTTGTGAGCATGTTGGGTGTACCAACCTCTCCCAAAAAGGATAATCATCCTGAGCTTGTGAAAATGAAACTTCAGGTTAAACATTATTCCACCTTTGTCATGTGAAAAGGCCGTATTTGTTGGATCAGTTCATTTGGGGGTAATGTCAAAACAGTTAAAGGGACATTCAATAAGTCTATTACCAGAACTTTGACCAAATTAGACTTCTTTTTTTTTTTTTTTTTACATCTGGGTTTAATTTCTGAAAAAGATATATGGAAAGGAAATAACAAACACCTTAATAATACCCATGTTTCTTTCATTAGCCATTGTGATGCATAGGCACCATTTCTGAAGGAAGAATTCCAACGAATAGAAGTCTTATTTGTGACAACCAAACTGACTAAAAGTGATGTATGTAACTTTTTGGCAGAAGAACTCCTAACACGGATCATATTATAACCTTTGTAGAGCAAGGCATCAGTTTCCTGGGAACTTACCCTATTATGGCAAATGCTGGCAGCTCTTGCAGATCAAAGGGGAAATCCATACGGAAGTTTGTTCTGAACAGGGCTGTGATGGTAACTGTGAGAGACGAAAGGCAAGGAGGGAAGAAAATAATGAGGTGAGAAGTTAAATGCAATAAAAGCTAGGGGTAGGGACAAGGAAACCGGTTTATACATGCTCCTGTGTGGTTTCCTGACATTATATACATTATTACATATTGGCAGACTGCTCTGACTCGGTAGGCTCTATTTTTGAGTACTTGCAACCCTAGCACTCTAGATGGTCTAGGTTTGCTTTCAGAGAATGTATGCATTATTTTTCGCTACAATCCCTGATTCTTTAAAGGGTTTTCTTTCTTGTCTTCTACCATCCATTCACTATACAAAAAAAATCTCTTCCTGGTATCCTTACTGACTGAGAGGTCTCTTTGCTGAGGCAGGCAGTGCCTGCATATCTGAAGAAACTGTATCAGTTCTTACACCTTCCAGAAACAAAATTCAGATCTTAACTGAAGTTACGGCTTCAAAATTTTTGACTGGTACCAAAACAACAAAAGGCTTAGAAAACAGAGGTGGAAAAGATCAGCTAAGCCCCATCTTCTCCTCCCGGTAGTGCTGCTCTGCTACAATGAAATGCTGAGCTGCTTTT
>WAAG01000200.1:5565-16861 GCA_013390105.1 Tichodroma muraria
GTCTCATTAGGGTTAAATTAGTCCAGAGCGAACTCCACTCAGAAAAAAAGCCATCCCCGCCCGATCTGCGCGATCCTTCCCGGCTCCAAGACAGCCCCGAGAAAACTCTCTCACCGACCATGCTTGCAGGAGAAGAAAATTCGAATTCCATCAGCCAGATATCAGCAACGAAGCTCACAGTTTGGCTCTGCGGTCTTTTTTTCCTTTTTCCCGGTCAGCCTGACTTGCTTCCCCCTCCCCCCCAGGCCCGAGGGCCACGTGGGGAGAGGGGGAGCAGAGAATGTTCGGCAGGAGCTGTTACCCGAGCCTCCGCCGGAAACCAAGAGAGAGATGATTCCCGGGTTTGCATTTAAAAAAGGTGTATCGTAAAAGGCGTACCCACGCTTTCATTGGTTTTATCAAATGTCAGTAATACACATTGCCCAATCACGGCCAAACTACTACACCCTTATTCAAAATTTCATAATTGTGTTTCATAGGGTACAAAATCTTTGGTCTTCATTCAGTCAAAGTTTAGATGTATAATCTTTCATTTAAATGTATTGTTTGTTTTTGGAAGGATGCCATGGGGAGCCAACAAAACTTACTGCCTTGCTTTCTCTACACTTACTAAACTTCTTGTTTTTACAAAAGAAAAGTAGTGAAGAGGGATCCTACTCTCTTACTCCTTAAATTAAATCTGATTTTATGTGGCACATCAGTGCACAGCCTGAAGCTGAACGCAGGAAAAATCTAGTGTAAAAACCTTTATATCAGTTTACCAAGTGGTAAACTCAATGAGCACTGGCAATGAGCAATGCACAATGAGCACACGAGCAATGACACAATGAGCAATCGCACGGGAAATCCGAGCAATGAGTGTTACATATAGTATTATGTGTTCTTAGTATGCGACCAGAAATCCTGCACTGTGATCAACTACGGGACACAGCTTCTCACATGAGAAAACTTTGCCTGTAACAAAGGCCTCGGTTAGACCTTAGTCAGCTAGATTTCTGCTGTAAAGATGGTAGAACAAGTCTGCCTTATCTGAAGCACAACAAAATCCAGAACATTTCAAAATACACTAAAAAAATGAGCACTTGACTGTTTTTCATCTTAAATTTACACTGAACAACAATCAGTGTTTTCTTCTGAAACTCTCAAGAAGAGATATTTCTTTGCTGACTGACCACGTTTTTCCAGTTTTTTCTAAAAGGAAGAGGAACAAAGTTGATACAAGGGCAAAATAATTACTGATTGCTAGAATTTCATATCCTTGCATACATTTTCTTGTCAAAGTTCTGTGTCTTTAAGTTTCTGTAATCTCTGTAACTTGAATTGATTCTTTGGTAAGAATGACCTTTTCAAAACAGTTTACGCCTCTTTAAACCTAAAGCTACAGCTTAAGAGACAGCAGACAACACAGTTTGACCCCTGCCCCTCTGTGTGGAAGACGGTGTGTGAGAAAATCAAACTTATAAATTACACAAAGAAAATGCTCTGCACATCCTGTATTAATATTGTTTCTCCAAGCAGACCCAGACAGGGCTCACAATCTTTCTACTGCTCAGCAGAAGATTTCAGTATTTAATGTGATAGGTAAAGCAAGAGGAAAGATTGACTTAAGTGCATGTTCCATACTCTCCCTTACCAATTTTTCAGGATTGACATATTGGTTACCTACCTGGTATGCCAAAGATGATTTTCCCTCTAACAAATACACTTTTCTAACTACTTTGCAAAAAAGATTGATCAGTGTCATTGTGTTAATGAGCAATGAACTACAACCACATTTAGCGCTGCTGTGCTGGTTTAGGTGGAAAAAGGTATTTCCAATACCAGAGCAGAGAGTTTGTGTCTCAGAAACAAAGTATTGCAGGTGATAAGGCAAAAACCTGTGTTCAACTACATGCTGCATTTATCTGAAATTATTAAGGCTTCTGCTGAGCAGAAATGCTTTTTGCCCACATTTTTCTGAGACAATGAGAAGACTGTGAGACCAGCATGCCTCTGAGAAGTTGGGGTTGTTTGCATTGATTAAAAAAAGCATCCAACAAATTGAGAATGTTACATCTTTATTTGATGAGTAACAGTAGAATTCATTCTTCCATTTTTGGATCCTTTGAGGAAGCCTCCACTTAAATATTTCCATGCCTCTCTGAGACTCTATTTCACCTGTAATTGCTTATGGCACCAACTGGTAACTGCTGCCTTAATACAACTTACTCTGCTTACTTCTTTCCCTCTTTTAATTTGCAGTTTCTTTTGGAAAATAAATTGAGTTTATGAACAAAGTTAGTATTTAAATACTGAGTCAATATTCAAATGATGTTCTGTTTTACAAATGTCCTTGTAACAGCCAGATAATGGCTCAAATGGGTTTTGATGCTTTTCATAGTCCATGCAGCAGTGCTCATTCAAACAAGTTGCCACTTAAGACTGGCAGTCTAAAGTGCCTCTGGGGAATCCTCAATGACAGACAATGAAAATATTAATTTGCTGAGTGTATCATTTTTCTCTCAACAAAGATGGAATTTTTAAAAATACTTTACTTTCTCCCAGTTGCCCCAGAGGAAGCCAGCTAAATATTTTCTATGGTATTTAGTGAAAACAGGCTTAACAACATAATACCCAAATTTTGTTCACGAGTAAGCTTCCCCTGATGATCAGCCCTTACCTAAACTATGTCTACTTGTCCTCCTTTGATCCTTTGCTTTGATGGGACTGCTGTGTTTCCTCTCAGCAGCACAATGTGTTCTACAGTCCATATAATCAGCCATAACACCCTTTCCATGATCAAAAAGGACTCTTTGGTGCCCACAGATGTACGATTCCCATGGCCTTTCCTGACAGCTGAAGATGCATATCTAGGATGCCTTTCATTCCCTTGAGGGACTATGGGTGTCTGGGGGAAATGAAATGCTGTCCTGGGAATGAGACATTTTGGCTCATCTGAGGACAGCATTACAGGTCCTTGAAGCTATAGGTGATATGAGACTCCACCTTTGAGATAAAAGTCACTGCTCACTCCCTGCTTCAGTTTTGAAAGCAGGCTCAGTGCACTGCAGTAAAAAGGGTTTGAGAAAGATAAAGGAGAATAGAAAAATAAAATGGTACATGCACAAGACAAAAGGAGAGGTGGAGAAATTCAGAAGTCTGAGAACAAAGAAACAAATCTCAAGCATTGTGTAGAATTTAGGAACAGTGCAATGAGAATTACCAGGGAATTTCTACTAAAAACAATAGTGAAGTGTGGTGGGATTTGGCATTCAAGACTCCTCTTTTCCCCATGCTAATACAAGTGATATTAAGAAAAGAAGCAACGGAAAAAAAGAAAGAATTGCTACAACTTAAAGAAATAGGAGCTACATAAAATCTAAGAATTGACTTTGAGGACAGTCAAATTAATTTTAGAGATTAAAATACGAGTCTAGTTTAGATGCTCTACTAGAATTTTCACTTAGCTTGTGAAACAAAGGAGAACACTGTCTTTTATCTATGCCTATTGCAATCAGACAATTATATGATTATCTGGTAGAGGTTGTAACTATTAAGTATATTGATAGAGGTTTGTTCTCAAGAGAAATAACATTTATGTCAGGAAGAATGACAATTTAATTTTATGCACATCAACATGCCTTGCTTGGTATAGTCTCCTTCCCCAGTACAATACATTCTATCAAAATAATTTATGTTTGGTACCCTGTCTATTGAACTAAGAATATTTTCAGCTGAAGCAAAGCAATTTTAATGAACCTTAACTTTGCTTTCTTGGGAATACTTCAGAATTCAGCACACTGCATGTGTAATCACCAATACAGAATAATTTTCTTATAATAATATTAAAGAAAGAGATCACGTGTTCAAATGGCATTATACTTTGGCTTGTTTCTTCATCTAAATACTCTTCACTCATACACAGTGGAACATCTTGAAGAGTAGAAGCACTAATGGTAAGCAGAACCTTCATCCACGTGCCTCAGAGTACTTTACAAAGGGAATCTCCCCCCCTTCTGCAACTGGAAAGAAAAGAGCTTGCACAAGATCTTCTCACAGGTTGCCTATCACCATGGACAGAGCTGGTAACAAGGGCTAGGGACTGTCGTATTTCCACTGCTGGCAAACTGGAAAGTGGAGGCACAGAAACACAAATCTGTGTTTCCAGATATTTTATTTCTGCAGCCTCTTTGAATGTTAAGAAATAATTAAGCATAATACAGAACAAACCTACTCAAAGAAGGTAGTTATTTGACGCAGTGCTGGAGTTTCCCTGCTCACTCTCCCGGTGCAGAGCCGAGTGCCCCCCTCTGACTATAAACAGCCTGAGTGGTGGCAGTGCAGGGCTGCGCTCTACAGCACGCTGACCTGCCAATGCGCCGAGGGCAGAGGCAAGAACCAGGGAGGGGCCTCTTGTAGGGCTTCCAAAGATTCTGATTCCTTGGATGGTCCAGGGACAAAAGACAGACAAGCATGTGTAGGGCCTTTTATACCGGGGAGGTCTCAGGGGCAGATACAAATCTTCAACTGATAGCGGAAGGTATGGGGAGGAGCACGAGGTGGAGTTTACAATACACAGACCAATAGGGAAACACATGGGAGGGGAACAGTTTGAACAAACCAATGGCGTATTGGGCATTAGGGGAGGTACAAAGGGGAGGTCCAAGGTTGGGGCGGGCATAAAGAAGGATTGACACTGAGGTAAGGAAAGTTTGGAAATATGGGGCAGGTCCTGGGTAGATGGACAGCCCGGCGGG
Organism: Tichodroma muraria; assembly: GCA_013390105.1. Classification (NCBI taxonomy): domain Eukaryota; kingdom Metazoa; phylum Chordata; class Aves; order Passeriformes; family Sittidae; genus Tichodroma; species Tichodroma muraria. The sequence continues at coordinate 10,302 of WAAG01000200.1, forward strand.
GAGGAGGGTGGGGATGGCAGTGTAACTCCAGACTAAACCAACAAAACAGTGGGGAAACAGAATATAAAAGCACACCACAACAATTAGTATAAACATATTTTAGATGATCTGATAATGTCAATAAACTCTGGAGACTTTGCTTACTTTGTTTTAAATCAAATGAAGCAAAAGTCAAGTATTCACTGTTCTAAATTGTCTCTGAAAATATCTTTGTATCTATTTTGACAGGCATTTTTTCCAAGCTCAAATGTTCCCATCAGAATTCACACCCACGACTGCACTGAAAAGACAATACAAGGAGAGCATCAGACTCTGCTTTATGGAAATGGATAAACTTATATAAAGCAACCATTTAGCAGTAAAATCAAGGTAATTTCTCTCAGGTGTTCTGATTTTATGATTTTTGAACTGCTTGTTTAGATTTTTAAAAGAATCTTGAAAGCATAGAGTTTAATTTCCTTGCTTTTACTCTCCATTTTACGTGTGATGTTTTTATATACCAGCACAATTAAGTAAAAATTTTTTCCAGTTATGTTTCAAATATACAGTCTGATGAATTGAAAACTAGAGATAGTTCTTGTGTATAAACTCCTTGTCAAAATCTTCTAAGTTACTTTTTAAATTTTTCTAGTATTTTTTGCATATTAGTAATGGATTCATAATAGTCCTACGTATGTGTATGTTTAGGGATTTTAAGATACTAAAAGGCATATCTCAAACTTCTGAGAGAAGCAAAGTGTTTTCTAAGCTAAAAGATTGCCTAAAAATAACTGGTTGTTACGTCTGATCTTCTACTCAGTAGTTTTCACACGCTCCCTACAGTGGAACCAAAATGAGATGGGTGCACAAGGAATATGAGAGGTCCTATTTTCCTTCTGAGTGAATTATTCCAAAGTCTGTGAGGCAATAGGAAAGCTATTTTTCATCTACAGCAGATGAAAATATATAAATCATACCTGGAAGATAACAGCACCAAGTGATTTCATGAAGACAAACTATAAATCAGAAAACCTTCATTCTGACTTCAGTTATCACCAGATGCAGTTGATCTATTGAAAATAAGAAATTCAAAGTACTTAGAAATGAATAAAATGCACCACAAACACTGATGGAGCTTATAAAGACTTTCAGAAGTATTTTCAGGTAAGTATCATCAGGACTTCCAAAAGTAATCAGATCACCTTGTAAATCCGCTATCATTCATTTCATTTAGTGTTCCTTTTCTTGTCTCTTAAGGGCCAGTTGTACTGGGATATTTCTGGGAAAGTAGATTCAGATAAGGTACATTAATCCAAACAAAGAATTTTTAGGTAGTTAAACAACTAGTTCCAGCTTATAGTGAACTGAGTATGTTTACAACTAGTTCCAGCTTATAGTGAACGGAGTATGTTTCCTGTCATGAAGCAAGCATTTGCTTTGCCTTTGAAAACAAATCCAGGTTTTGTTAAAATGGAGATCATCTTCCTTGTTACTGGCCTGATTTTTAAGTAATAATACCAAAAAAAAGCACAAGTAATAATAAAATTCAAAACAGGAAAATAAGAATTTTAACAGGGGAAGGTGCTGGATTCTTCACCTGGGATAGGGTAATCCTGTTTATACATACAGACTGGGGCATGAGAGACTGAAGAGCAGCTCCAAAGAAAGAGATCTGTCACTTTAGCTAGATGGCAAGTTGAATCTGAGACAGCAGTGATCTGGCTGACAAAAGTGCCAACCGTGTCCCGGGGTCCATCAGGCACACATCGCCAGCCGGGCAAGGGAGGGAATTGTCCTGCTCTGCTCTGCACTGGGGCAGCCTCACCATGAAAATTTCGTGCAGTTTTGGACACCTCAGTACAAGAAGGCACCGAATTCCAGTTTGCCTGGAGAAGGGTGACCAAGACAGTGAAAAGCCCCAAGCACAAATCTTGCGAGGAGTGACTGAGGTCACTTGGCTTATTCTCCTTGAGAGGAGAAAGCTGAGGGGTGACCTTATTGATGCAGTGCCAGAGACGCTTTCCCTTAGTCTAGCCCCTTCCCGGACTGCACCGAGAGTTGGCTCCCCTGATCCACTATGAACCCAGATGGAGGTAGAGCAGGGCTGCTGGGCAGCTAGGCAGCAATGCTGCTCTCAACAGCACTCAGTGTGGTCAGCGCCGAGGACTGGGGCAAGAACTAGAAAGGGATCTTCAGTATGGCTACAAACCACTGCCTTATCCATAGAAGGTCAGGGACCAAAGACCAAGACCAACTGTGTGCAAGGGCTTTTATCCAGGGGAGGTCTTAGGGGCGGGTACAAAACAACATCCAATGAGGTAGGGAGAGGGGAGGAGTAAAAGGTGGGGTTCCAATTACAATTAACCAATGGGGGAGAAGATGGGAGGAGGAAGGGTCACACGCCCCAATGGGGCATCGAGGTTTGGGATCCACCCCAGAACGCCCACTGGGAGGCACAGTCTTGGGATAGGTTCTAAGAAGGAATGACAAAGGAAGGAAGGTACTGGAAAGAAGGGCAGGCTTACACTGACAGACAGGGAAGGAGTTGGAACAAAGGGCGGGGAATACAATGAGGGACAGCTTAAGTGGTGGATACAACTGAAGGGCAAAGCAACTTGGGAAAAGTATGGCGGTATGTGGGAACAAACCATTATAAAAAGGAAGTTTAAACTTTTAACATAGAAACGCACTACAACACCTTATCACAGTCTATAAACTCTTCAAGGAGGGCAGCAGAAGGGCAGGTGCTGATCTCTCTCTGGTGACCCACAACAGGGATGAAGAAGTGCTGGGAATTGAGGGTAGACATTAGGAACAGGTTCTTGACTGACATGGTCAGTCACTAGAACAGGTTCCCAGAGGAGTAACACCAAACTTATCAGAGTTCAAGGGGTATCTGAATGATGGTCTTACTCATATGGCTTAGTTTTTGGTCCTTTCAGGAGCTGGAAATTGGACTTGATGATCCTTATGGGTTCCTTCCAATTTGATATAATCTGTGGTTTTATGATTCCGTTATCTAACCAGAGTGTTATTTCCTCCCTAGAACCTGGAGCTTGAATTGCTACTAAACAAAGGTGCTTTCTCATACTTTTGCGTGGGCTCTGGTTCAACAACCACCAGCCACAGAAGTGACTAAAATGGACACCAAGAAATGATACGTGGGACAAATCCGTACTCAGGATAAACCCTAAGCAGCAAAAGCACGGTCATTTATGAGTTTTTTATATTTGCTGTAAATAGTTTTCTGTGATCTGAAAAGGAGCATTTTTAAGGCTGTCACTGATTATTCCTTTGAGAAAAAAGAGGACCATGGTAGCAATGCAGCTACTCTTTGGGCAGCCTGGCAACACAAACAAAACTTGTAGGCTCCACTTGTAGGCATGAGGAAAGACATGGGGTGTGCTCAGTGTTTTACATTGTAGGTGATGAGGACTTAACATGAGTTCACAGATGGTATTCCCCCCCGTTTCCATGAGTCTTCTCAACTGCAGATCATCAGATCTGGAAAGTGTGGCAAATGCCCTCTGTTGCTTGCACACCACCTGTTGTAAGATAAGGTACAAATGCTTCTCTTCATGCCTTCTGTGTTCTGCTAGTTAAAAATGGAGAGTGCAGTTTGAGAAGAAAGAGCACCTCATCTGCTCTGTACTCCCTCTGTAGCAGGACTGGGGTTCCTTGTCCAACCCATTCATTCCAAGCTTAATTCAGTACTGTTTCTTCATTTGAATTACAGTTCTTTCAAGATCTTTGCTCTCATTTTTGATGGAGTATGCTGGAAATAAACCCATGAAAGAGCTTCCAAATAGGCATAAATCTCAGCACTATAGACTGAGATGCTGAAACAAAAATATTTAGATCTTCTCATAAAAGCATTTGTCCTCCTCTACAAAGGCCAAAATAAACTTGCAGACTTGCATATAATTATTTTTTTTTTTTAAATCCCACTGTGTCTTTACAGTGAAACTAAAAAGGTACTGAAATTATGGAAAGAGGAGCTGCGGTTTGTTATGTATTTTTTTAGTTTTTACTATGACATGATTAACTATGTAATTATTAGAGTCATTTATGAAGTTAGAAGAGATCACTCATAAGTGTTTAAGTGCTCTGAACCATTACTGTACAATTCTTTGAAGGTTAATGCATGGGACATATTGTGAGGTACAGGGATATTCACAAGAGCATGAATTCTCACCCTCTCATTTATGGATTTAAGGTGCAGATTAGAAAGTTGAATTTTCAAATCTTAATTAGCCAAAAGAGATTCCTCTGAGGCATATCCCTGAGGAGAGAATTAGCATGCAAACAAAGTAATTTGACAGTGAGATGGGGGCAGTAAGACATCCTGCTTTTCTGCTATGAATACTTCTATAACATTTCAATATGCATGGACAAGATGCTAGGATCCTTTCTAATGTAAAAGTGCAGTTGGGACCAAAAAGGTTCAATTCTTGCCCTTCATAAAGAAGACAAGGATAAAATATCTTTCTTTCCTTCTGAAAACTTTGCAATTGTACTAAAAATGCAATTTTTGTTGCCAAATTCCGATTTCATGCAAAATATACCTGCATTCTTACCCTGTTCTGCTACCCCTATCCAGAATCCACTTTTTGTTGTGTTTTAGAACTTTGCACTCTAACATGTCAGGATTAGACTCAGCCAATGGTACTGAATAGTTCAGACACTGAGCTCTGAATTAACTTTAGGTTTTTGACAGTGTTCCCACTGGTGCAGTCACTCCTTTGCACATCATTTGAGTTGAAAATGGAAAGGTCACTGTTTGCCAGCCGTGGGAGGAAAGCAGTTAAATGTTTTCTGTGTAAACTATTGACAATCTTTAAATGCTATTCAATAGCTGTAAATTTATACTGCCTTCAGGAGCTGTGACTGAAAATTAGAAATGGATGTGTGGGCTGTGTGCTATAAGAGGGAGGGAAAGGACAGCTGGAAAAGTTCTTCCTTGTTCCCTTTTTGGAGGAGGGTACCACCTTCTCCACCACACAATTTGCAGCAGATTTTTCACCTTTTGATGATCTGAACTTCTATGGAAAGCAGCACAATCTGAGTCTCTGCCATGAGATTCAATCCAGTGATGCCTGTCCTGCACCTAACCTTCTGTGGATGCTCAGAGGATTAACTGTGCCCACCTTCATCCTTCTGCCCTGTGAAGGAGAGCCAAACTTGCATTTGTTTTCATCTTTTCACCTTAAAAGCTAAACACAAAGGTTTCAATTTTCAGCTTTTTAATTAGTGTTCAAAGTCTAGTGGAGAAGCCATGATGAGCAAAATAATTAGGTGTTGATGTTTGTAGGGAACTGAACCCAAACTTTTTATGAGAGTTACTGATACTCTTTCAGACCAGCAGCACAGTGGGATGTTTTATGAACCAGAAAGTGGACAGGCTTTTCTTCAGCTACAACAGGTGATCTCATAAAATAAACTATTTACCCTGAAAAATCTTGCCTCAGCTATGTTCAGAATATGAATTCTTCACTGAACTTCTTAAAAACACAAAGAATAATAACGATCATCTGAGTTTTTAACAGCCTTTCATGAGAAAGAAAAACAGCTCACAATAAACTAATAGTCTATGAGATGATCAATATACTTTATGTCCTCATGAACTGCAGCACATTGAAGGCAAAGCAAATACAGGACAAGGGACTAGAGCAGGAAAAACAAACAATATGAAGGTGAGAGACAGTTCACTCCTGGACCTTTTTTTTTTTTTTTTTTTTTTTTTTTTACTGGATTCTGGACTTTTGCTTGGGTTATCAACCCCACCTTCTTGCACCTACACAGAACAGGTGCAGGGAGTTGCTTATTAAGGAACCCTTTTTCCATGTTTTATGGTGAACATCATCAGTTAGTTTTGTTAACTTTTCAACGAGCCACACACATACATTCCAAACCAAATCAAATGGAAGTTATACCTCAATTCAGTGCAGACTAGGTCACATTTTATTCCCAGTGGTGTCATCATTCAATTTGCAGGAATTCGTGAAAAATTCTACTTATGATTATTTTTCTGGTCTCTTCTTTGAAAATATCTTTTTAGTGAAGGAATATAGACAATTACATGCCTTGATGCATTTCCTCATGCAAGATATTTTCAGCAAAGGTAGCTAAAGAAACAGTGTATGGTGAGCATTTGGGTGAGTCCATTGCAAAAAGAGTCCTGAGCTGGCTTGCACAAAACACAGTAATGCAGATATTTGGATCGCTTTTTTTCTGGAAGCAGATAATCTGTTTCTAAATGCCTTAACAGAACAATAAATCAAAATTCACTTTCAGCCCTTGTAGCTAGGCAGAGGTATACCGATCTCCCATAAGCAGAATGTACATCTGTTTTAATTGGGAATTACGTTCCCGTGCAGAATATTGGATAGATGGTAATTTAGAAATTCCTATAAGCACTAGCAGACATTTTTTGGCCTTCCCTCTATACACACATTAGAAAACAAGAGCATCTGTAGCTGTAGCAATAGGAAAACTCTGCAGAAGATTTTTCAGTCCAAGGATAAAAAAAAATAAATTAAAAGAGCATAAAATTGTGAAAATGTTCATGTATAAAATAATAA
>WAAG01000202.1:1665-12164 GCA_013390105.1 Tichodroma muraria
CATGAGAAAAAAACTTATCTTATATTTTTCTCTTTTTTTTCTTTTTTTTTTTTTTTCCCCCAAAAGTCTTTAAAATAACAGACTTGTAACTTCAAACAAAGAAGAGGCAAACGAGTGAAATGACTTTGACTTATCAAGATGACAGGGATGGACCAAGACAGATTACTGAAGCTGTAATCAATGCAATTTACCCACAGCTCAGCCTTGGGAACTCCTGAGAAAAAAAGATAAAGATACAAAAAAATGTTATGGACTCATCAGAAGTTACATAGATTTGCATCAAGAAAGAGGATACATCTGAAAGTTACCTGCAAGTTTTAAGGGCAGCACAAAAGATACCGATACCTCATAACTTCATAATAACTTTACTAAATATGATTTGAAACAGAAAATATCATTCATTGTGTAAGAAGCTGGACTTGGTTTCAGGATTGAGCATAAAAAAAATCTTGGTCTTCCATTTAGTTTAGGACAGGTTGAAAAATAACATCATTGGACAGTGATGAAATTTTATTTCAAAGTTGTAGGGAAGACATAGCTGCAAGTTTCTGTAAGTGGAAATAGAATGGAAATGCAAAGATATTAAAAAAAAAAAAAAAGAAAAAGCCAAAGNAGGAAATGAAAAGATAATAAAAAAAAAAAAAAGAAAAAGCCAAAGCCAAATCAATCCAAACTGTTCTTTAAGGTCCATCTGATAAGGAAAACAGTATTTTTAGCACAATCAGGCACTGGAACAGTTTGTCTGGAGAAGATGTAGAGTCCTCGGAGATAGTTAAAACGAACCGGACAAGATCTAGAACAAGATCTTGGGCAACCAGCACTAACTTCATCCAGCTTCAGCATGTGATCTTGGAACTAGATTATCTCCTGAGGTCTTTTCTTACTTCAGTCATTCTGAGCTTCTGCCATATGTTTTTTAGGGATTTTTTTTTTCCAGTCGATTTACTGGGGAGCATAGGCATACCCAAATTCTGTTTATGGGAGAAGATTGCTTAGTTTAGTCAGGTATTTGAAGCAAATGACAACAAATAAAAAGAGCTAGGCAGAGGTATTATTCATGTCACCTAAGCAAATGATAACCTATGTCACAATTTCTAGCCCTGTCAAGACTGGAAGAAAAGAGACTAAGAGGTGCTGTCATGAATACAGGACAAGATGTCTCAAATCTTTCTTAATTAAGTAATTGATTCCCAATAGTTAAGTCATATTACATTAATGTAACAGACTAGTGAAAGCAAATATCTTTCACAGGCAATTCAAAGCCTCAGTACTGAGCCGTATCTTGAATCTTTTGCAAGCTGAACATGAAAATATAAAAATGGTGTTGATCTAGATAACAGCTACATTAGATAACAAACTTACAATTTTTAAAGCAATATTTCAGATGTTTGGTACATTATTATATATCAACATCATCAGTGGAAAATTAATCAGCTTAAGAGGAAATTCTGAATACATATACAGAATTTAAGATTATCTTCTGAAGTCTATTAAGTATGTTACTCCTTTGATTTTATATCTAAAATGAGTAGGTAACTGATTATCTTTATTTTTCCATTGCTTTAAATATGTAAATTATAGTCCCTGAAACACACAGAAGAGCTTCAAGGGAAGGATAAATAAATAAATAAATTGGAAGATCCAATTTGGAATATGTTATAAACACAGCTTTAATATATACCTCAGGAGTAAATATCAGAATGGGGTCATGCATGTCCAGAACTCCAGGCAAGTCAGATGTATTTTGCACAGAGGTCTTTCGCATTTTTGTTAGATATAGGCTATTGGAAAGACTGTCTCCTGGGGTGGGTGTGGGTGTGGGTGTGTTATGGAATCACAGCCTGGTTGAGATGGGAAAGAAAGTCTCGAAATCAAGCAGCCCAGCCCCATTATCCTTCTTAATTAGAAGGATAATGACAAGACAATGTCTTAGACAATGTTTCATTGAGTTTTGAAAATATAAGGATGCAGACTCCATAACCTCTCTGGGAAACCCATGAGAGTGTTTTACTACCCTCAAAATAAAAAGTTATTTCTTGTGTTTGGATAGAATTTCATCGATTTTAATCTTTGCCCTTTGCCCCTTGTTCTGTCAGTGGGCATTCTGAGAAGAGTCTGGATCCTTCATTCCCTTCCATCAAGTATTAATACACTTTAAAATCACCCTAAACCTTCTCTTTTCCAGGACAAGCTGTTCTAGCTCTCTGAATCTGAATCTGAAAGATTCTCTGAATCTGAAAGATTCTTCAGCCAGAAGACTCCAGCCGGGTCATAATGTGACTGCTGAAAATACTTTCTGAATCTAGTCCAAGCTGAGTGGAAAACTACATTAGGAGTTGTTTTGAATTTAGATATCAAACCATTTACCTAAATCAGAACTTGATAGATGTATAGTGGAACAAGGTAACTTCAGGATTCATCAGCATACCAAAATTTTAATGCCTTAAATTTTGGACTTACTAAAATAAGACATCCTCTACATCTTTTGTTAATCATAGCCCAGAAATAATTTGTGTTGTTTGAGAAATGTGTTCAGTATCTTTAATCTACCTGCCAAATATACACAGACCTTTGGTATCCTCCTGTAGAACTAATCCTTCTAAACTATGCGTGAATAATTTACCACAGTATTACACACTTCTAAATATGATGATAATTTTTTAAGTCATCAGCAATTATTTCACAAGGAGAAAAAAAAAAAAACAACAAACATGAGTGAAAACTGACATCAGTAGATATAAGAAAATAAATATGAATGCCAGTCCATATGAAACTTCCTGATAATACTATGCAAAATGTAGCATTCATTTTACAAATGTGGATAATGAAGACGTGAGTCGCAGAGCGTGTGTCAAAAGTATGTAAATGAATTGATGTTTAATCCACCTATGCCTAAGAAAAGCAATCACCTCCTGCAGAAAGATTGCTTTTATTTTGCTAATGTTAGCTGATGAAATCCCAGCACTCTAACAAGGGTTTATAATTTGATAAAAATTACTGGTGACTGGATCTGCATTTTCTTCAAACTGCTGCCCTGCTTCTTGCTAAGTGCACTGCTGACATATTTGATATTGAACTTGAACTTAAAAATTACTATCCCAGTAGATGTTTATTAGATTTAGCGGCTGAAGTAAACCTAGACATGGTGCCCGCAGTACAATCTAAAAACAGACCTTATTTATGTGTGCCGGGAAATGTTGCACATTTCTTCCAGGAAAAAAGAGAAAATCAGAAATAACAAGAGCAAAAACACCCATAAAGCAAGGTATTATCCATGCTATTAGAGGGCTAAAGAAAATTGACCTGTGTTAGACTAATGTAATGTCATCTTTGAAAACATTACAATACAGTGTAATGCAATTTATTTTCATATAATCATTTTAATACTCATTATTGGGAAAAAAGCTTGACAGAAAAAAAAAGCAGTTATGAATTCAATACATGCCATGAGCTGAGCCAGAATAATCTCAGTATGGGGATCTAATTTTTCATGTGAAAATATTGCACAATTTTTAGTAGGAACTCAATGCATATGGTGCATTTGAAATTGTTTCAAAAAATACTTACAAAGTTAGCAGAAGTGGTAATATATGAAGACACTCACAGAAATATTTAAACTCTAATAATATATGTTTATCCCTAGAGAATCAATATAATTTTTGAAATGAAATATAGTAGAATATTTTGACAAACACTGCAAACCCTTTTTTCTGCTTATGGATGACTGTAATGCTGTAACCTTAACCACCATGTAACTCTCCACTTGTTTGCTAAGACTTCTGTTCAATCACACCTGTAATTTTGTGCCTGTACATACAAAAGGTATTTTAGTTGGAGAAATACGCACTGTAGTGACCTGGCCTCACTGGCATTGAATGTCTCATGTGTCTTAGGAAGCTTTCTGCTGGGGTTCTGTGTGATTTCTGTCATCCCTTCATCTCCTTTTGTTCTACAGTTCTTTGCTGCATTGATCAATAACATTGAGCTAGTATGAGCAGAGCACATCTCAGAAGTATTCAGTGTTGAATTTCAGGTGAAGTTTGACTGTTGTATATCATTTAGTGTCAGCTGTTGTACTGATATCACAAAAATTGTATGGATGAAGAAGAAGGAGTCATAAACACAGAAAAGGAAAAAAAAAAAGACACAAAGTCATGAAAAGACAACAAAGAGAGAAAGGAAAGGAAGGAATCAGGAACAGTCCCAGGTGAATTAGTGTGCCCTGGCATCCAGGAGGGCCAACACTGTCCTGGGGGCATCAAGCATCACCAGCCAGGCAAGGGAGGGGATTGTCCCACTCTGCTCTGAGCTGGGGCAGCCTCACCTCAAACACTGGGGGGCAGTTTTGGGCACCACAACATGGAAAAGACATCAAGTTATAGGAGACCACCCAAAGGGGAGCAACAAAAATGGTGTAGGTACTTGATGGGAAGCTTTTTAAGGAGGGGCTGAGGTATCACTTGGTCTGTTCAGCCCGGAGGAGACTGATAGTTACAACTCACTGCTGTTACAACTTCCAGGTGAAGGGAAGAGGAGGGGCAGGTACTGATCTCTTCTCTGTGGTGACCAGTGACAGCTCCCAAGGGAACGGCCTGAAGCTGTGTCAGGGGAGGTTTAGGCTGGACATTAGAGAAAGGTTTTACACCCAGAGGGTGGTTGGGCACTGGAAGAGTCTCCCCAGGGACGTGATCACAGCACCAGCCTGATAGAGTTCAAGAAGTGTTTGGACAGTGCTCCCAGGCTAATGGTGTGACTCTTGATGGATCTGTGCAGAGCAAGGAACTGGACTCGATGATCCTTGTGGGTCCTTTTAAACTCAGCATATTCTGTGATTCTGTGAATTGTTGTGCATATAGAAAAAGGAGGAGTATGCAGAATGTGGTACAGCAAACATAAGACTGAGAAGAGATCAAACCATGGAAAACTGCAGCACTTAAGTATTTTTTTTCTACATCCATACTACATGTGATTTACCTCTAAAATGCTTTGATGAGACAACATAAGGGAATCCTAAAAATGTTACCAGTGGTATTGATGACTGTCTGTTCACTCGTCTGGCTGGCTCAGTAGGATTATGGGCAAAATTATCAAAAAAAAAGATAAATCTTTCCCAAAGTATTCGCATCTCTAAAGCATTTCACTGTGTTTAATGATTATCCTGAAAACTTATGCTCAACTACCGCTTAATTAAAAAAAACAAAATTCTGGTTCTGCTGGTATTCTGGTTACAGTATGAAAATAAGTGTCTCTGTATGCTCAGAAACATTTTTGTGTGGATAATTGTGCTGCTTTTGTCTGGGGAAGAGTTAGCTTTTTTCAGTTACTCTCCATGACAGTTTGGATCCTATTTTATGCCTAGCCTCGACTGCCACTCTGGAAGTACACATTTCTCACCTAATTTCTAAGTTCACCCTCCTGGAACTCATTAATTGAATTTTCAAAACACAGCTCTTAGGGCAGTATCCATTTAAAAAACAGTGACAGCAAAATGTTCATTTCCTGGTGCAATATTCCTACATTTAGAATACTCATGGAGAGAAAATTTGTACTGAAATTTCTCCTTTCACTAATTACTTAAAACCTACACTTCCTACCCTAACAAATAGGTTAAAGAGAACGTTTTGTGGAAGGACACAGAGTTGTCAATAAATGGTGGAGTGCTCAGCAAGCACTGTCAAGTCTTCCAAGAAACACATGTCCATAGAATTTCAGACAGGTATTCACACCCATTCTAGTCCATCTAAGCTGTACCTCACTCAACGTGATGATTTATGAGACTTCTTTTCTGAAATAATTGATTTTTCCCCATCCAAGAACTGCTGTGGAATCTTAACACAGGTTGCTGCTGCTTGTACCAAATGCCATCCCAGTTATACTCCTGTCATTAATTTTGGAGAGATTAAGTGGCTTCCTAAATGTATACTTAAATTACATACGGAAAAATAATTTAGATAACATTTTCATTATTTTATATGCTGAAACTAAATTACTGTTGATTGCAAAGCTTCGAAACACAAGTCCTTAATAGTACAATATTGGTCAGTATTGTAAATGTTGACTTTTAGGCTTTTAAAAATTATTACCTTCATTTTTAAATTATTTTTAGTGGAAGAAACATAGTTCTGTGCTTTTGAAAGATATAATTTATTTTCTCCTCATTATCAACTTCATTACATTATCTGATATGCTCTTGGAGGGTTTTTCAGTATTTCCCAACTAAGCACAAAGGTCTCAATGCATGTGATTATTTATTTGACAGACATTTCATTCTCTTAGTTTGTGCCTTTTTTTGGTTGGTTGGGGGATTTTAAGGGGGTTTTTTTGTTGTTGTTTTTGGTTGGTTTTTTTAAGAGAAGGGGAGGTTGGTTGGTTTGTTGTTTTTTGTTGGGTTTTTTTTTTGTAGAGTGGTTTTATCTTTATCTGTTTTTAATTTAACTTCCAAAATTTTTATGATGATTGTTCCTGACAAAGGAATGAGAACATTTCAGTTTTATTTTATTCCTTATTTCTTACTTCTATTTTTTTTTCATGAAATGTATATAACCCACTATCTGTAGTTTTCAGCAAGCTGCCCTAATTAAATTTAAAACACATATCTCAATATGTTATCAACAACAAAGCTTCTACTCCATCACTGTCAATTTGATCAAAAATAATTCAAGAGTAAATCTACAATATGGTGATTTTGAAAAGCTCTGAATATTTCAGTTGCTTGGAAACTTCCCAGAAAAGCTAGAAATGCTGTGTACTTTGTGCTAAAAATCAGGGCCCTAAAGTTCTGGGATTTTTTCACAGATTTTAGGAAGATCTATCCAGGCTACAGGAAACTTTTATTTAAAGAATCACAGAATAACAGAATGGGTCAGGTTGAAAGGGATTAACGTGGGACATCTGATCCAACATTCCTGCTGAAGGAGAGTCGTTTTGGAGCACAGGATTGTGGTTCTTGAATGTCTCCAATGAAGGAGACTCCGTAATCTCTCTGGGCAGTCTGGTCCAGTGCTCGGTCACCCACACAATTCAGAAGGTCTGTCTCATATTCTCACGGATATTTCTGTGCATCAGTTTCTGCTCAGTGCCTCTGGTCCTGTTGCTTGGCATCCCTCCTTCAATCTGGACCCTCTGCTGGACCTGCTTCAGGAGCTCCAGGTCTCTCCTGTACTGGAGAGGCCAGAACTGGGCACAGCACTCCAGGTGTGGCCTGACAAAGGCTGAGTAGAGGGGCAGGATCACCTCTCTTTATCTGCTGGCATTGCTCTTCCTATTGCACCCCAGGATACTTTTGGCATACTTGGCTACAAGGACACACTCTTAAGTTTTAATAAATTGCTTAATTGGTATAAAAATGTAATGAATAATAAATAGGAAATTAATACATTTGATAAATTATTAGAGGATAGAGGACATCTTAGATGTGTAACTCAAAACGATAGAATTACAAAATAAATTACAAAGTGAAAAAAAATATATATTGTACTAAGTTACTTATATTTCCTTCCTTTAGGTAAAATTCTCAAAATCTAAGTTTAGGTAAAGAGAAAGCACACATTAAAAAACCCCTAAAGATTACTTAAAATATATTGTGATAGGAACACATTTGCAGAAGATGACTGTAATTCTAAATATTGCTCTTGGTAATTCAGAGTGGAAAATGGTTTTCTGTTCTTAGTATTTTGTACATTTATTTATATATAGGATGAAAGTCCTGCCTGGGTAAAAATGCCCTTTTGTGGGTTTCATAACTTTAATCCTTTTATTGTAGAGCTAAAAGGGACCAAGCTGGAGCCTAGATCTTGTGCTAGGATTCTTGCAAAATGAGAAAAAATTCTCATAATTCATAATGAATATATTTTAAAAACATAGAAAGTAGGACAGGATAACAAGTATTAAAAAACCACAGTCATAAATAATCTAATGGATATTTCGTTCTTGTGACACAGATCACTATTATTTTGGTCTTTCCTCATATTGATGTAAAAAATCATGGCTTCACACATGCAAGCTTTCCAGTGCTTTTAGTGATATATTGACTCATGTGAGCACATAGAAGAGATGCAAAATTCCTACATGACTTACAAATTCTAGGCTGAAAAATCACCACAGTGGCATTTCCTAATCCAGTGAAATCTTTATTTGCCTTATATTTAAATGAGTACTCACCAGTATAAAATATGTTTCTCTTGTTTGATTGGGAATAGAGGGAAGAGCAATGGACACTGCACAAGGAAGGAAACTATATCCTAGACAGTATCCCATGTCATTGAGAAAGGCTCTTGGCCCTCTGATATCATTGAGAAAATCTAGGGCTCTTCTCTGCACAGACAGCAGCTGGATCTGACCCTTCATTGTTGTCAGGTTTGCTCATTCCACTATAAAGGACCTCAGAAAAAAAAGAGGAGGTTTTTTTTTCCTTTTTGCCAGTGAGTGTATCTGCTCATTTAACAATATTTATATGGGAAAGCGTCTTGAAAATAAAAATATCTAAAACCAACAGTGATCAAAGTTTCAAGGATAGCAATAGCAAAATAAAAACTGTAGATGCTGTTAAAATTCTGATTTTGACAGGACAGAACTGCTACCATAGGCACAGTCTCAGAAGACCTAGAGGGGTCACAAGGTTTAAAGGGTCTTGGGTTGAACCCAAAGGTTTAAAAATCTAGTTATTTCATACATTTATGCTAAAGGAGTCTGTCTGTCCTTCTCAGTGCACATGGGCGTTCCTTCATCAGTTTGAGGTGTCTGGGCTGGGACAAAGGCTAAATCCTCCCATTTTCTCCTGTTGTTCCCAGAAGCACAGAGGCACTTTGTCACACTGCTTAAGGAAGTACCTGCTCTGATTTGAACAAGACTGTGCTTCTGCGGCAGGTTTGCTCTGCATCTGGCCATCCATGCCTTGTGTTTAATGTAGTCTTTAGTATAAACACTGCCTGTAACAAAATTATATATTGATACCTTAAGTTTCAGCTTTCATATTTTTTAGTTTCTGTGCTGTTTCAGTGGGTAGGTTTGGGTTTCATATTAAGTGCTACTAAGTTCTCTACACAGAGTAGATAGACAAAACAATTCCTTCTCTACCTTGAGACCGAGGAGAACCTTCAGGCCCAAGAACAAAAACAACAGTGAAGTGAGAAGAAAAAACAAGGAGGATGGAGCTTCGTAACCTGAAGCTGTGGTTGGACAATTTGACTCTAATATGCTGATGGACCAGAACTTATAGAAGTGTGGGACTTCGTGATTGGCGGGGTCCATTTTGTGACCATTCGGGTGCATCTTGGATGTGGTCCAGATGGGCTCTTGTGTGGCCCAGGTGTGCCCATGGAGGCCTTTTAATAAATACCTACTTTATCCTTTTTTTGCTCTGTCTAGTCTCTGTTCCAAGTCAGCCTCTAGCAGGCATCAATACCACTCAAATAACAAGCAAAAAAAACCCCCTACCACTATCATTTTTAGTGTGCCAGAATTACATATTTGGAATGAAAGCACAGACATATCAAACACTTACTAAAGAAAAAGTGCAATAAAAAATATATTAAGAGCTACAAGAAACAGAAACTTATTTCCATTTATGCTGCTCATATGTTTTATTGCAAAGTTTAGTGAATACTGCGTTTCAGGTATGGTAGATAATGAGGCAAGGAAATAGGTCAATCAGTTCCAGATAACAATAATTCTACCACACCTTGCAGAACAGATTATTTTAGCTTTTTTTGTTAGTAATAATCAGAAATAAGCAAACTGAGCAGAAGCAACAGAAACTGCCAATAATATTTCATAATGTTTATTTCAGGATTAAAAAGTCATATGCTGTCATTTTCCAAGATTAATCCACAGAATGAAAGAAAGCAAAAGCTTTGTGTATTGAAAACAATATATCAACTTTTTCTAGTATGAAAAGAAGCCAGTTAATTTGCTGAAAACTGTGTATTTTGCCCCATATCTAGCAGAAATACAATGAAGTTTGCGATCATTGTTCCATGATGAACACTTGGAAAGAGAGTAACACCACAGTTTGCCTGATTGTCTTCAGACATCAATGAAACTGAATTAGGAGTATTTGAAGAAAGAAAACATTATACTACAATCAACTGGTTTGAACTTTGACAACATATCATCATTTGCAACCAGTACCCCTGATATTAATTTTGGAGAACATCCCTATGACTGCAGAGTTAATGGGAAATTAAAATGAGTATTTGCTTTAAGTTAATTGCTTGCCTCATATATTGCATAATGCAGTAAAGTACACTATTGAAAAATTTTTATTTGGCTTTAAGAGCTGTGTAACAAAAGTTTTCAATTACTTTATGTTCATCCACCAAAGCAATTTCAGAATTATGAAAAGTATTTCACTTTAACAACATTCAATATGCTGAAACATTGAGGCATATTTACAAAGTGATCATCATGATTCAAAGTATTCTATGCTTTCTATACAAAGTTAGTTTTGTACACTCAGACAGTGTATTTTAAAGATTTAAGTATGGTGAAAATCTCTCCAT
>WAAG01000205.1:7462-19459 GCA_013390105.1 Tichodroma muraria
TTTATGGGGTTTGTGATTTGTTTTGTTTTTAATTTTTCTTTTATAGAGCTAGAAAGGGTCTTCAAACACTCTCCACTTGATATCTTTGCCTTTTGTATAACAATGCTCCTAAATTATTACTTTGTTCTTCTGCTCCTTGAATGGGAATATTTGTTCATGGCATGGTAAAACCTGAACACAATTGTATTGCTACATTTTTTCAGCATCAATAATAAATTTTCTTACTTCACAATCCAATTTGAAAATTGAGTATAGAAAATGATGACATTTTACTTTAGGGTATTATGGAAGGATGGAGACATATCTATGGTTTTCTTTAGTTCCAAGCCATTAAAGTTGCGCAAACCTTTAATCAACATCCTCTCTGATTTTACTTTAAACTGCCTCCAAAAAGATCTTCATTATCCAGAAAGTCAACTGCACAGTCCATATAAAACTGCTGGTCTTATGCACAGTTCTATTACTTTCTGTGCTGATTGAAACAGGCTGACAAATCACTGCTACTAAGTCAGACACATGAGGTGTTGAAGGCAGTAATACAGGGCTTAATACAGAAGTTTCCCCATTTATTTAAATACTGTATTTTTACCTATTAAACCTACACATTTAGGCCAAGATGTGACTACATATCCTCACAACACAGTGACAAGACACCAAGATCTCAGTCCAGTTTGAAACCTAATACACAATGAGGCAGGAAATGAAGTCTGCAGAGCGTGCATGATTTCAGAGCCCTGAGACCCTCCTTCCCCCAACTCCTGATCCCCCTCAAATGTTTCACAACATTGTAGTCCTTGATCACAGCTAGGCTTTTGCCTTTTTCAAGAGCCAACATATAGTCCTAGCTAAGAACTTCACCAGATAAAACCCAGATTTGCAAATGTTTACAGCTTACCTCCCTCTGAGCACTGTCAGCAATACAGCAGCTAAGTCTTGGACAACCAGGTAATTTCCCAATCAATCCTTGCTAATGTACAACAGACACTTGAGAGAAAACAGCAGGAATTTCTACCCTACGCTCCAGACTCAGATGGACCAGTCTTGCCCCAGGTGAGACGACACTAACAAATATTTTCATCAGCCCTCAGTCCCCACAGCATCTTCTGAAGGAGCTGGGGGAGGAAAAGGCTGGGGGAAATGGGAGCAGAGCAGGTCTGATTTACCTGGGGACAGCCTCTCCCCCTTTTTGCCCCCAGGCACCTGCTGCTCTGAACACCAAGCAGCGTTTGCAGCTCGACATCAGCGATATCTTTCACAGAGACAATGGGCAATTCTCTATTGTCCAGCACTTTCCTAAGGCACAGAGCAGAGATCTCCTTGTGCTGTCCTAACCAAACAGGAACATCAATCACCATGTAAGCCAAACCATGCTGATCACAATAGTTACAACAGCTGCAACAAAATGAGACCAAAGGCAGAACTAAAAATGTGAATAAAATCCACAGCCTCAACTACTACCCTGTCCGTTCCATTTTAATTTTTGTGTAGTCTGAGCAGGAATCAACTACATCAATGTGTCCATTAAAAAAAAATTATTATTTTGCTCAAAATATTTAAAGTTTTCTGAATCAAGATGGCAGCATGCTGTTACTGTGAACAACTACTCTGGAGGAGCAAAATGTTTAAACAAAAAGCAAGAAGGAGCCCAGCACAGCATGAATTTGTTGTATTGCAGCACGAGGAATGAAGAGCAGTACACCCACCCAGCCAGGGCCTCGGGCCAGGAGAAGGCAGAGCCCGGGGCCATGCAGCACAGCCCGGCAGGGTGAACATTATAGGATGCTTCAAATGTCACACCCTGTCTCAACATTGTAAGATTATCATATCCTGAGACAAAATATAAAAGTATGAAGCCTGAGTAAACCAACCACAGGTCACAAATGCATACAAGCAACTGAGTCTTGAATTTGCTTTATTTTTTTCTGCAGAAGGAACCCTGCACAGGCAATTCAAATTAAAACAAAATAAATATGTGAATATTCATGTAAAACTGTCCTGGCTAATGAACAATTATACACAATGTACAACTCTTCATGTTCACTGGGAGGGCTTACAAATGTACTATTCCCAACAAAAATGCACCAAAATGTCTCCATGCAAACTTATCAAAAGTGACCAAAAAAAGAGAAAAAACTTACCAATCATACCTTTTTGTTTTGTTTTCCTTTTTTTCTTTTTTTACAATCACAAAAAAATAAAAACATCTAATTTTTTGTTACATTTAGAGTAACTAAAACGTGGCCACCATCTATTAAGATCTGGTTTTATGCTCCTAAAACATCTATGGTTACTGTAAAATTATGTCAACGATGAATTGGACTTAGGGCACTATTTGCAGTAAAAGGAAGATGATTTTGTTCACAGAATGTTAATAATCTGTGTCTGAGCCCTCTGCATTGTCCACATTCCGGGAGAGCATGTAATTGTCCATGTCTATAGACCTGCAATTATTGATTGCATAGCGCAAACGCTCTGCCATGATTAGTTGACTGGAGTAAGGTGGGAGCCTCAGTTGAAAGAAACAAGTCTGTGAGGTAGGCAAGCTGTCGTAAGGCTGTGGAAATGGATAAAAGGTGGGACACTGGTAAGTTGTGAATGAAGTTAAAAATGCAACATATCCACATTTCATTGCTCCTTGCTCTATCATTTTCACATTCTATCTCAAATTCCTTTCAAGAAGCAGACTGACCTCCCTTGTTTACAGCACTTTTTCCATCCTTAAGGATGTCCAAACACTGTAGCACCTACTCTGCAAGTAACTCAACCCACTACTGAATTCAGCCTTTTGAAAAGTTGATCACACTCCTGTTTAGCAGCCCACTGCAAGACACCAAACAATGTTCAAATTACATACCATAGTGTGCCTTAGCACAGGGCAATCTGAGAGACACCTAACCAAGGATGACAAACCCCTGTTAGCTGAGATTTTGTCAAGTTTTTGGTTCATGTTGTTCACAGAGAATGTACTGCACAAAAACCCCAAGTAATTCCAAATGAATGCACCCTGTATGTAAAACAATAAACTCTAAACTCATTGCAGTGGTTTTAAAACATTAAGAGTTCACTAGTGGTCATATGTTGCCACTTACACAAAATTAAAAGTTAAAAACAGAAAGAAAATTACTAAATGAAAAGAGATTGGAACGGTTACAGTAGACAGAAGTTTGTTCCTTGTCTTGATCTCCAATCACCAATTGCACCAACTAAATTAAGATGCAATTCATGCAGCCTGTGTCCTTTTACACAACCAAAATGTCTGAGTTTACTAACTCAGAGCATAACTAACTCATCCCAGACTTTTTCTGTAAATTTACAATTATGGAAATTGTGTCCTAGTGCCAAAGAACAGACTATATTAGAGAGGAAGTAATAATGATAATGATAGTGATAGTGATGATGATGATGATAATGATGATGATGATGATGATGATAATAATAATAATAATAATAATAATAATAATAATAATAATAATAATAGTAATAGTAATAGTAATAATAATAATAATACCAGTGTCTTACCCTATCAACCTTCATTATCTGGAATCGCTGAGAGATATCAGCTGTGTTGGCTGGCAGTCGAGATCTTCCTGACACAAACCTCATGAAAAGGACTCTCTCCTCATTTGAAAATTCTTCCAGGGTGTGCCAGAACCACTGCACCAGCTGATGCTGCTCATCAACTTCTCTGTATCGCACAACCTTCTTCAGAACCTCGACTGATATTTCTGGCATTCCACAGACCATCTGCTCCAACTGCTTGGCAGTCAGAAGGGACAGCAAAGGAACGGGAACAATCCAAGACATTCCTTCCCTGACAGCAGCCACCTATTGGCCAAAAACGGGAGAGATGTTTGAAGTGCAGCTGTCGGATCTCTGCCACTTCCTGGACTACCCAAACACAAAAGTAACTTCTCAGCTGAGAAATGGCATCGAGAGACAGAATTACCAATGTCTGCCAAATACAGCCTCCCACACTCTCTGAAAGGGCTGTATTGTTTCTCAAAATCCTGGAGAATATTACAGATATTTTTAATTGTAATTGCACATTAAACAACATGTTCTGATCCAAAACAGAACTATTTAAAAAAATTACAAGTTGGCAGCACAAATAATGATGGCTAAACCAAGCAACTGTGTTAATACAAAAAAGACTTTGTTCCAGCTCAGATGTAGGGTGAGAATGCTGAACCTGCTCTGCAAGACTCGGGATTTGGTACCTCGGATGTGGAAGCTGTTTTCTAATCCAGATAATATCACACAGGCATCTTCACCTTATAACTAGAATACTGCTTTCACAAGGGTCCCTATACAAATGACAAAATACACAGAACTATGCAAATAAGTAAAGAGCACTTCCCAAAACATACTGTGAAGTATTTGCAGGATTTGTGTTATAACAAAAGAGAAACAGTTTCAAGTTAAACAAATGTTTGTCAATAATATTTACTTTAGCCAGTCTCTGTGTTGCTCACATATCCAGTTAGAGTATCCAGTATGCAAAACTGCAGTTTTTTTTCTCAAGTGGGGCTACTCAAATGGAAGACCAGCTCTGATTTCTAACACCCTTTTGCCAACTGAGCAATTACTGAGAAAAAAAAGACTAAATTTCAAAAAAGGGGCCAAAACAGTTTATGGGGAAGAAAAAACATAGATACCCAGATGCAGAAAGCCAAGCTTTTCTTACCACTAAATAAACTGTAATGGAAATAGGCACAAATCACCCCCTGTTCCCACTAACAACAGGGCCAGGTCACAACAAGGCTCTTACCTGCCGGTCCATTTCATGGAGTCTGTACTCAATTGCCCTCTCCACATACTCTTTCCTGTTTGAAAAGGTAAGTGGGATACTGTTCCCTCCAGGGATTATGGGAACCATTTTACCATCAGCACTTTGGCCAACAAAAGAATCTAAAGGAATCATCTGTTATACAAAACAGGAAAAGCATAAGTCACTCCAGTGATCCAAGTAGAGCACTTTATAAGTCATCTAGAACTATATGTAGTAAGATCACAAACTATTCTAAATGCACACAAAGTGCTTGTTATCTCAAGAATGGAGACTGAAATTATAGAAATATTTATGTGAAGGTCAATCTGATAAAGTAACTGCTTTCAGAATAGATCTAGAAGTGCTGACTTTCTTATCTTACCTCATGGAAATTTTCTTCAGTAATCCCACTGTCTTCAATGTGAAGAATGCTGTTGAGGGTCTGCACATAGAGCAAATCTACCTCCTCCAAATCCTCCAAGATGAGTGGGATACAACAAAGTTGCTTCCAGACCATTGGAGCCAAATGAAGATCTAATGGCTTTTTCGTACGAATAGCTACACCCATGAGAATGCCCAAGAACTTAAACTGCATCAGATGTTCATCTAAACATGCTGAAGGGTTAAAGAGAAACCTGAAAGGACAAAGAAGCAGTGAAAAGAATATTATTTCTATGCTACTTCATTAGGAGTTAAAGGGAAAACATTTCTAAGCACAGCACAGTATCTGCCAGCACACTTATCAGCAAGGGCTGTCCAAATAAGATTATTGTTATCTTTAGCTGTTAAATCATTGGAGGCTGAGGGAGGCAGAACTCCTGAGCACAAAGCCTGGCATCTTGATGTTACTCTGAATACTGCCATCAGCAAACCAGCAAGCCCATGTTAAAGCCATGCCCTGGCTCCACAGTGAAGTGACAATGCACCCTGAAGGAAAAAATATACTAGAGACAACCATGAAGTCTCATCATTTGGTATAAAACAGTCAACAGAAGATTTGGATTTTCATCCATTAACATCTGCAATAAAAGCAAGTTCTGGACAACTTACCTATCCCTATTATAGCCTACTTCAGCTGTAGCATTTGGGGAAGGAATAAGCAGGTCTACTATTCCAGTTTCCAGTTCCTTGAAAATCAACAACAAAAAAGCCTTCTTAGAAAGAGGGAAAGCAAATTTATGACAGAACGACTAAGGCTTTATAGCATTACAAGACAGAATATTTCACTACAGGGTTGATTACTCCTTACAAATTAATATGAAATACTGAGAGAAAGTAAACATGCTAGGATGATTTTAAGTAGTAAATACATGTTTATTTCAAGACCGCTCTTTTTATGTCAGGCTACAATGTTTTTTTTCCAGTGACTGCACTGCGATACATTCCTGTTACATGTTTCAAAAATATTTACAGACGTACCTGACACATTTCTGTAATGGTGTCATCAAACACTCCTCCTGCATCATCAGCTCCTTCTCCAACCAGTTTCACTTTCCAGGCACGGGAGGGTAAGCGAAGGTCTGATGCATTCAGCTTTACCACTTGCCTTGCTATTTGGACAAAAATGGGCTTGCACTTCCGACCCCTTTGGGGGAAAGAGACACAGCCACAAATGTAACTCACAATCATGTAAAGGTTCCGAGTCACTCAATCTACAAAGCTGTCCAGAGAGAGCTCAGAATGTCAAAACAGAAGGCAACGTATGAATCTCAGTATGCACTTGAGGTGTAACCCAAGGCCTGCTGAGAGCAGCACTGACCTGGTGGAAATCCTTTTCACAGTGATCTGTGGCCCGTAGTTCTTGCCCTGCACCATGGTTTTGCCTATGGAGCGCACCATGGGCAGGGTGTACACTCGCGGGGCCAGCAAGGGCCTCAGCTGCCCCTGCACTATCCCCCACGTTCCAGCATTGTAATGAGATGTGCTGTTCTGCAATGAAGCAAGAACGAGAACAAATGTATCAGTAAAGGATATAATTCCATTCTTTACAGGATAAAACTCTGACTGGCACTTCAGTGTTTCAGGAAGCAGGTCAGCACTTTTTGGTTTTAGTTTCGAGGCTAGTAAGCTTGTGGAAACCAGAACATTGACTTGTCAGTGACAGCATAAGTGAAAATGTAAAGCAATACCTTCACAAAGTTTACTTTATTCCGGAATTACTTATTTTTAAATTTTTTTTACCAAAAAATTACAGAGCCTATTACTAAGTTCCATCTAGATCTCGCCAGAAACTCTAGCAGAACAATACAGCCAAGCCAGTTTTTTCAAATGGAACTTTACCTGGTTATTGGGACTGAGGTTAAGTAATCTCCATGAAGAGTACATGAGGTCAGAAAAATGGTACAGCAGTCTCAGCCTTGCTCTCACTGTATGAATGCTCACTTCTTTCAGTGCCCCATACTGGGGTGGAATGGCATCGGGTAAACCAAGCTGCAAAGGCACCGAAACCCCTGCCATAGAGAGAGAAACCAAGCACTGCTTGAGAAAGGGGAGCTGTACTGCTTTGGCTGGGATGAAGCTGATTTTCCTCGCAGTAGCTTCCACAGCGCTCAGCTGCCTACTGGGGTTAGACCACGACAGAAGCCAAACTGAGAGTAAGATAATCTGGATATCAAACAAAACAAGGTACGGATACAGAACAAAACCAATTTTATCCTAAATATTCAGAAATTCTCGTCACACTCCCACGCCAGGAGACCCCAGAAGAGGCCAGGCAAAAGCTCAGTTGCTCACCTGGAGCTCGAGGGGGGACGGGCGGAGCTGTCCAGGCCGCGCTGTGGCAGCGGCCAGCCGAGATCTGCCGCACGTTCTTCCCCTGCAGCACCGTCACCAGCGTAGGCTCCCGCACGTGGTTGGTGTGGCCCAGCCCCAGCTGCCAAAATCAACAATTCAAAATCAACAAAATCAACAAAATCAACAGCTGATGACATTTCTACAACTCTCCAAGCAAGAATTCAGAGCAGATGGTAAAAAAAACCTGTATTTGTTTACAGCACATATTGTGATGAAAAATATCTGCCATATATTTTTTTTTTAATATTTTTTTTTTTACCTTTTATTTTTGATAAAGTACTGCACCTGCATCCAGCAAGAGCAACAGATCCAGGTGTCAAAGAGACCTGAAAACCGCTGGAGACTTCTTGAAAAATTTTTCCCCAGACTGAGGATCTGATCCATGCTGCTAAGTCCTGTACTGCAGTCTCATACAGAGACAGTAACGTTGTCCTACATTGCCTCTGTGCTATCTAAACAGCATTTTTGTTCTAGGATGTAAATCCTGGTTTAAGAAAACACAGTTTGTGTAAAGAGAACATCTACTGAAGCTGTTGCGACTTTTCACGGAGTTTCGTATCATATCCTAATTTCATATTCTGTGAGTTAAAAATTTCGTATCACAAAAGTATATTTTTTCCCCACTTGATATAAAACCAGTATTTTGAACCACAAATAAACAGCTTTCAGAATTAATTTCTCTACATTTTTACACTATTTTTTCTCTTCCAAAACCACAAAGTACCATATTAAAAAAAGAAACAAATAAAAGTAATTTAAAAATCCAACTCAAAGAAGTTCCTCAAAAATTATTCCAAAAACCTTGCTCAACCAGCCTTCTCAAAAACTCAATCCTAGAACACCACAGGATGAAGTTTGCCCAAACTTCCTGAAATACCAGTAGCTAATACATCAAGAGACTCTTTCTTAAATTTGTAGCCTGCAAATTAAATTTAATTTTAAATTAAATTTTAAATTGAATTAAATTTTAATCAAATTTAAGTGGAAAAATTTGAGTTATATATGTGGTAATGAAAGAGAATTTCTCATTTACTAAATCCTTTCCTGACTTCAAAAAAATCCCTCCTTTGAAAAGGTTCATTTATATTTTCATTATGAAAAGCACCTAAAGAGTTCAAAAATCTGATTGGCACCAACCATAAATTTTATTATGTCGCAAAGATTGATGACAGCT
Source organism: Tichodroma muraria (assembly GCA_013390105.1). NCBI lineage: Eukaryota > Metazoa > Chordata > Aves > Passeriformes > Sittidae > Tichodroma > Tichodroma muraria. Next base: position 16,198 of record WAAG01000205.1, read on the forward strand.
TAAGAACTAGGAGAAAAATCTGCACTTTTTTAAAAAAACTTGGATTAGAGTAATTTAGGTAGTATGTCTTGAGTGCTTTCCCAAGCTGGTACCATGGAAGAGCACAGCGAGCAAACAAGAAAATAATGGAAATTGCCTAAAACGTGACGACGCTGAGGGGCGAAGGAGGGAAGGAAATTCAAAGCTTTCTTCTCCACCAAAGCGAAGCTACGCGCAGCACAGCTGTGAAGGGCGGCGAGGCTCCCGGCGGTCAGGAGCAGGGCGTACCTGGCCTTCGGAGTTGCTGCCCCAGGCGTAGACGTCCCCCGTGGAGGACAGGGCCAGCGTGTGCTCGGCGCCCACAGCGACGTCCTCGATGAAGACCCCCGCCAGCAGCGGCACCTGCTGCGGCCGGTTGTGGTTGCGGGCGCGGCCCTCGGGCAGCCCGATCAGGCGATCTGCAAGGGCAAGCACCAGGCTCCAGGGGCAGGCAGCACTCGGGGGATTTCATTACAGGCACAAGCAGAGGAAGGACAGACAGCAGTTCTGTACAGTCCTGGGGCTGGGGCACAAGGGGAACCCTTCAGGGACAAGGGGTGTGGGTGTTCCCTGCAAACCAGTGTTACCTAAAGTGCTCGTTTACACTGCTAAAGCTGTCCTGTCCACAGTCGGTCTGAAACAAGACCAAATTCTACTAAACCAAGGCCTCCGGATCTAACTGCATGGGTTTAGAACAAACACAAATTAACTGCCTCCAGAAGTTTCCGCACGTTTCATTCAGTGCACATGGAAATCCTCCTGCCCAGACTGTTAAACGCGCGTAAGGATGGGCGCTGAATTAGACAACATAAACTTTGAAGTTACCTGATGTTTTTGGGATGTGTGAAATTCAATGAGGTTTTAGGAAAATGCTCTTCAAAAAGTAAACTAGTAAAATGAAAGGTTGTTCTGAGATCAAACTAGACAGAGGTATGTTATAAATACATACTATAAAGTTGGCTTTTCATAAATATTAAAATGAATGCTGTATGTATAATGTCGTAACATTTTGCTGCATTAAAATAGTTTCTTCTATTTCTACTATTAAAAACCCTTAGAAATAGTAGTCTGATATATATATTTCTTGGGCTATAGCATGGTAATGTAAAAAGCCTTCACTCATGTAAACTAATTCAGAAAATGGTAAGAGATAATCGGGAAATTCTTCACATTCTTGGATTATCCTATCTGGATGAAGATACTATTAAAAGACTCCAGGCCCCAAGAAAGAAGATTTATTGATCATCCTTATCAGAGGCTCTTCGACAGACTGCAACCACAAGGAAAAATAAATTGGAATAAGAGGGGCAGGTTTGGGGGGAACTCATAAAGGAATGTGTCTGAAGAATGCATGAGGGTCTATGAACATGCAACATGTTGGTACATTTAAAGAAAGCGTTTTCTGAGCTCGGGTGTGCTCTTGGCTGAACGCCAAGCACCCGGCCGTATAACTTTTTGCATTATCGTCTTGTTCCTCATTGTCCTTTATTAAATTTTTTTTTAAATTCTAACAAGAAAGAGAACTTTGTTTTTCACAGGTGGGCAGCTGGCCCAGAATATACACCTCATCTCCGAGACCCCAGGGGACCCAGAGCGGGGCCCGATTTTGGCGGCCTTGCTCCGCTTCTCCTGGCGCGGGCCGGGGCCTTGCAGTTTAAACCAGCCGTAGGACAAGAAAGGAGACAATAAAGCAAAAGGGAAAAAGGCTCCCTAAACCGTGGTATTTAGCCTCAGAATCCTTGTGCACGAAGACCCAGGAAAGAAAAAGGATTTTAAGTATTTCTCGGGGCGGGGGAGCGGTTACGGGGGGTGAAAGGTGTGAGTGAGACGTGGGCTGGCTACTCCAGACCTGCCAAGCAAGCGGGAGCCTCCGGGTGCTGCGGTTCGGTTATCTCACCAAAAACACGGCCAGCGAAGAGACAAAGCGGAAGGAAAAGAAAGAGGAGTGAAAGATCCCCCGGGGTTATTGGGACTGGGTCTCAGGGAAGGGGTTGGACCTGTTGGAGAAAAGGGAGCAGGGTTTCCTAGCACAATCCACTAGGAAATTGGGAAGAGGTCCCAGGAAGGATATAACTCCCTCGGTAACTGGGAAAAGGTCCTCGGAGGTATTGGACCCCTCGGAAACTGGGAAAAGGGTCCTGGGAGGGATTTGACTCCCTCGGCAACTGGGACAGGGTTTCCTGGCACACGGTGCTGGAAAACGAATAAAAGAGGACCCCATAAGATTGCTGGATTGAAGGAAATAAGACCCAAGAGCATCCAGGGAGTTGGACAACATTGCTGGATTGAGGAATATACCCAAGAGCATCTGGGGTTGCTCAACATTGCTGGATTGAGCGATATAGCCAAGAGCACCTGNTGATCGATATAGCCAAGAGCACCTGGGGTTGGACAACTACATTTAAGAAATTATAATACCCATAGGTGAATGTTAACAAGTAACTTGAATATTGTATTGTCCTACTGCGAGTGAGAATGAGTGAGAAATATAAAAAGAGTGGGTGTGAATGAATGAGCATACATATTTAAGATTTAAATTTATTTTCTGGAGGAAGGTAGATTGTACTGTATTATAGGAGAGGAAAGGTTTTCTATGCTGTGGAAGAGGGGTGTGTTTGGGCTGTTGGAGGATAAATTAGAGCAGGGAAACAGATGACAAAGACGAGTGGGTAAAGTCTTGAGAAATGGGACAGAAAACCAGTAAGTCAGGTTCAGGAAAAAAAAAAAAGAAGAGAGTAAAAAGGTGCCAGCAGAAATACCCCAAAATAGCCCTCTGGGAGTTATGCTAGCTAACTGGGATGTTTACCCTTGTACAAGAAAAAAGGACAAAGTAAAGATGATTCAGTTTTGTATGACAGAATGGGCAAAAAAGGAAGTAAGATCTGATCATGTTTATTGGCCTAGATATGCCTCTTTTGAAGGCTGGATTTGTCAGGCTTTGAACATGTTTGTAAATTCAAAAGAACCGTTTAATCCGGAAGAGAGAGAACATGCTGCAAGTTGGACAGGAGATGTAGAATCCCTGGGAGTAAAGGTTTATAAAATATCAGAAACCCCAGAGACAAAGCAAGAGGAGATAAAGAAAAGGGCTGGGACCCCCTAGAGATGTTGCCCCTCCCCATTCCCGCTTGATCCTGAGAGGAATAGCAGAGTTGTCTTTACAAACAAGCTGTGGGTGTGCTGGTAGATAAAACCAGCACCGGGAGATAAAAAAAACAATTGGAAAGATTCCACTGATTGATGA
>WAAG01000208.1:0-13714 GCA_013390105.1 Tichodroma muraria
CAAAGGTCAGATTGGCAAAATGAATTATTAAAATAGTTTGCCCAGAATATGAAAGGATACTTGTTTCCTAATGCAAAATAGCTTTTTCCAAAATCACTCTATTTTTTCAGTTTTGTGTACTATGTTGTGTACTTGTGAACCTTCTACATACAGTGACACAAAGAAAGTGAGAGATTCTTCTCTAGTCAATACAGTGAAAACAAAAACAGCTGTTCTACATCTAATCAGGTATCACACATCACTCTCCAGCTGCCCCACAAATAGCATCTTTGAAGCACCTTGTCAGTGGCAGTCTAATGCAAATTTCAGCACCTCTACTTCACGATGCAAAACAGATCATGATTCACAGAAAACCAGAAGGAAAACAAGGCTGTTAAAATGATTTACCTGTTTTGGGATGGCACACTGTTCCATTCAGATTGAGATTTAGGGAGGGATTAATCTAAACACTGAAGTAATCTCAGATCTGGAGGACTAAGCCAAATTGTTTCTCTGCACTCCATCAGTGTGTGTCCAGGAAAAGAGATAGACACCCCCAGACAGTGATCACCTCATTTTAACCCAGGTGTCAGAGGTAGTGTGATGAATTGCTTCCTAAGGTACCTTTCTCTTTTCACTGACTACAAGGGAAGCACAGACTAGACATCTTATTTTATAAACTAGAATCAGATGAGATTAAACTCAACAAACTTCATGGGAGGTGCAGAGAACAGGATCAGGAAAAGATGAACAGAGCACAATGAATGGATAGTTGTTTAATATTTCTTCTTGGACTCACCTCTCAATGTGTGCCCTATCCATTAATTTACTGCTCTCTATCCAAATGCAGCACTGAATAGAGTCACTCATTTTCTCATGGGCTTTCCCGTAGTACTCTCATTGTAGTGCTCTAGTTCTCCACAAATAGTAATGAATTTATCTTCCTGACACCCTGGTGGGGTTGTTATTTTTCTCTTGCATGTCATGAGTGAAGACACTGAAAAAATAGAAAAAAGGTCTTCTAATGCTGTTTCCCTCATGTAATATGCCTTTCAGCTGGATTTTTCAGAGAACTTGGTGACTTCAGGGTTTCATTAAATCAAAGTACAGTTCCTGTTCACTTCTGCTGAAATTATTTGCCGTTAGCAATCACCTGAGTAGTCTCCAGGCGTTTTAAAATGGATACCCAGAGAAAAATGAAAGGAAGGCAGTGACCAAATTTCAAGGTCTCTGCCATATTCAAGGCAAGAAACTTTCCAAAATTTGCAACCAGATTTGGACATTTTTCACTGCTCAGCTGTTCACTGTTCAGCTTTGACTCGTTTCCTGTCTGAATGTTCTTCCTGCATTTCCCCTCCTGGCTGGGAGATCTGCAGTTTTTTGGGCTGTGAACAGTTGTGTCACAGTGAGGGTGTCCGTGACAAACCTCTCTGTCCCCTGACTTCAGGGCGAGGGTGGCGAAAACAAAGGAGTGGGAACAATGGAGCAGTCCAGAAAAGGAAATACTTTAATTGTAAAAAGAAAGCCACAGGAACGATGCCCAGAAACCTAACACCAGATATGGAGAGGCTCCAAAGACCAGTAACAGAGGCAACAATATATAGACTTGGGGGTGGAACATGCCAGAAACATAACCATACAGGGAGAACAAGTAACCAATAGGGGAACAGAACTTGGATTGATCAGCATAATAGCCTCAAAGGCTTATGGGAGGGGTTCCAGCTCATCCTAGCTAACAAATTTTTCCCAGGTCTTGATGCTAGTGGTTGTATCTTTCAATGTAGGAACCTACTGCCCTTGAGTTGCAGCTGGGCCAGCTCCTGCCTCCTTGCATTTAATGGTATTTGAGGCCTTTTTTTAATCTTTATGAATTGCTAATTCTATAATTAAATATTCTCAGACATGAATAGTCACAATCCAAGCTGCACCCCAGGCTGTTTGAGGATGTGAACTGCCCCTGTGCCTAGGCAGAGCAAGGGGATGTGCTGGGCTGCAGACTGAAAGGGCTATCAATGAGTTAAATAAAAATGCCCATAAATTGAACGTGACTGTTGGACCCCCTGACCATCGACATTGCTGGCTCTTTTTTCTCTGAAAAAAATTCCCAGGTGAACAGGGGTAATTATCTCTTGGATGTCCAGGTCATGGCAGAGATCACAGGACAATGTGCACCGTGGCACGGACACCCATCCTGCTGGAGGAGCTGTGCCTGGGCAGCGTGGGAATAAGCATCTCAGTGCCACTTGATTTCAGCAGCAGGAGCTGATCCTTGATCCTCTTATGTAGCACAAACACTCCTCCAGGGCCGTGCAGTGAGGGCGTCCTGGCTGCAGGACAGAATGACCTGTGGAAGGGTGTGACTGTCCTCTTTCCACAGCCCTGCTCCATGGTGTAACTCTTGGAATACATGCATTGAAGAGTACAGTAACATTTTATGAAAACACTGGTGATAGTGTTGTGGCTGAGATGGGCTAGAGGCACAAGACCAGCAGAGTTCGCAGGAGGAAATTCAATTTTTTATTAATTATGGAATAATGAAAAATAAATTTTTAGTCACCTGGCTCTAAATCATGCTTGTGTTTCAAAACCAGGGTGGGGTTCTTTTGGTGTTAAACAGCCCCAACCCCTTAAAAATAACAAAAGAAAGCCTTTTTTGTTTATGGAAGGACTGCTGCCAGAAAAATGTTTTTGCCACTGCTGCGATCTGTCCAGACTGTGTGGCAGGGGTACACCAACTGGATGTGTTAAAAAGTAAGCTTTACTATTTCAGTGGATTTCAATTAGTCTATCAAAATAAAACAGACTGCTCCTCTTAGGAGTAAATAAAAAAATGTTACAGGAAGAACTTAGAATGAAAGTCATCAATACCATGGTCTGATTTTAATTTAATCAGAGTTAAACCATGATAAGCACAAATAGTAAATTAAGATAAAAACAAACAATGTTTATAAAACCAGCATAAGTCTTGGCTTTTAACTTGATATAAAAATAAGAAGTGAATAGGATATTTAGTATTGCCAGCTAGTAGATTCCCGAAGTTGAATATGGGATTAATCAGAGTCCATTAATCTTAATTTTCTGTCTGACCAACTATAAAGAAATTTTACTTTTTCAGCCTCATTGATCATTTTTACCATATCATTTCTTAGTTTGTACAAAACACTCGTATTGCTATATTCCTGCTTTTAACAGGAATAGTTTCTGTAGGAAACTGTGCAAAATATAGATTTGACATTGCACTGCTTCTGCCTCCACAAGTCCTTCTTTATCTTCACATCCATTAGCTGACTGTTTGCAATATGGATTTATTTCAGTCTGTTTCTTACACCATCAAGGTCTTTAAATGAAGTTCTGCCCCTGTACATGAAAAGACTTCTTAATTTGCGGTTTCATATTGTATAAAGATTAACAGCAGAAGGTTATTAACAGTGCAAGGTTATTAAGAACGTGTATAATATTATTTGAACGATAGCAGAATCCTGTTGAATCCCATTTCAGTATAACTTTATTAGCGACAGAAGTATTCTGTGCTTTTTCCTAGAAGGACCGATAATAAATTACTGCAAATTAGTATGCATTTTAATCTCCTTTTCAGCTAGCAGTTGACTATTTTGTGGTCTATTAGAGGCCGTGGTTGCTCAGACTAAGTGTTGAGACGTGAATGTACTTTACCATTGGCAAAGCTAATAATAGTATCATTATTATTTAAAAAAAAATTTCTTTCTGGTTTACTTAAAATAATTTCAGATGCACTTGGAAATTTTTGAGTTTAAGCCTAGCATTCAGTATGCTAATTTCCTAAACTCTGATGGGCGCCAGGTCCCATAATGTCTCACTTGAGTGTAATCCAGGAAGAACAGGAGAAGCACAGAAGTTATATCAGCTAATTTGGTTTGTAAGGTGCTAGAGGTGATAATTTCTGGCTCTAAACGGGGTTTACAGTTAGGCACTCTGAGATTTGTTACCAATCCTCAGCAGAATGTCTTTGCCCCCTGAGCTCCGCTGGTATCAGGGACAGCTCAGGAGTGTGTTTTCCCCTGCCTCGCCACAGGCACCCATATGGACAGCAACCTGACCAGAGCTGTGCCTAAGAAACCCTTTCAAGACTGCTCACAACACCTGCACTGATGGTTCCACCATCAAACCACAGGTTTGTGCACGCAGGCAGGTGTAGGTATCTTAAACTGCCTTGACTTTTTATAAAATAATCACAAGAGTCTAAGCTCTTAATCAGCACCTGAGCTGAAAACACCATAGACTTAGAGGAGTCCACTAATGTGTCAAGAGCATACACCTACACATACCAAACAAAACTCTTCTTGTCCAAGCCAAGGTAATACTTTCCCTGTAAAGTTTCGAAATCTCACAGTTCTCAATTCTTGTTCTCAGTTCTTATTCCTGTGAGACTTTCTCATAAATTTCTTGCAAAATCAACCTAGATGCACAAAGATGCACTTCAAAAACACTTGTTCTAGTTTTCCACTAGAAAAATAAAAAAATGATTTGCAGTTGAAGGATAGAAGTATTATAATTTTGTAACCAAAATATCCTTAACCCTAGAAGCCTTGATTTACCAGAACTTTGTTTGTTTAAATTCCCTGCTGCAGCATATCCTGTGGGATGCTCATATAGATGAGCCCCTGGCTGCTATCAGTGCTTTTTAATCTTCATATTGTCCAGCCCTACCCAGACAAGGGCTGTAGTGCAGTTCCAGACTTCATTTTCTCTGATGACAAAGCCAATTTAATAAATTTCAGTCCTTTCTCACCCCAGTTATTCATTCCCTCCTTGTACCACAATCTATCACCTCCTTAGTTGTACCCATGTTGCAGGACAATATGTGTTCAGTGCCATGCTCTAAATTAGATTAATGAAATAATCCGTGTTGAAAAGACCCCTTTTTTTTTTCTTTCTGGAGCACTTTTCTTAGCTTAAAACATTTTGTTGATCCTATTGAGTAAAATCTTAATAAGCATTCCACTGGCAGATCTGAGGAGATAAGGCAGATCTGAGGAGATAACTATCAGTAAGGGAATGGAAGCAGGCAGCTTAAGAGGAAAATATTGTCAGAAAGAAATTCTTCATGGACCTCTGTCCTTAGACACCAGAGAACCAGGAACACATGTTTTGTATGATATGGAAACCCTGCAGTGCAAAAAAAACTTGAAAACAAATTTATTCATTACTATGAAAACAAATATCAAGAGCTCTTAAAGTCTTACAAGTACTTTGGAATTTTTATCCAGAACAGAAAATTGTTATTTATTTCCTAATTATGTTGTCTGTTCAGCTCTCTACCACTGTCTCTTCAGTGGTCCAGAACTTGCAGATTTGTAAGAGCTGATTTTGCAGTTCCCATTTGAAATGCTCTTGTTTCTGATTCAGAAGAAGGTTCTGCACCCTCATCCCTCACAACGTTTTTGTTGCATGGCTTCTTTTTAGTTAAGAGTGTGAGGTAAACTGACATGGAACAGACAAAGTCTTGAGCACATAGCCTGTGACATTTGTGAAACACACAGAACTTCTGTGCACAGTGCAAAGCAGCAGCCAAAGAGCCCATGGCTGAGATCCCAACAAGTAATGAAGACCCTGGAGACACTCTCTCTCTCTCACCTTTTGGCTTAGGTACCAGGTATGCAGAGCATCCCTACCCCAGCTCAGTGGGGCCCCGAAGGGCAGGGCTGTAGGGAGCTGTGCTCTGACAACACCAGGGCAGGAGCTGACAGTCTCGGGGGGGCTGACATGGGGTCCTGGGCAGGGCAGGGGGAGCCCTGGGAATGGACAGGGCAGGGAGCTGCTCTATGCCCTTGGGGCCATGAGAAGCCAAGAGTCAGGTCAAGGAGTGACAGGATGAGGGAGGATAATGTCATACTATAAATTTGCCATGGGTTAGGTGAGAAATTGCAATGAAAAATCCTAGCAGATTTCAGAGTTTGCTGACTGCAATTTGTTGTGATATTGATACAGAAATTAAGTATATTCTATGCCTCCAAGCCACTGAAAAGCAATCATAAAATTACTGCAACCAGTAAACATACCACAATGGAAACAGAAATGTAAAATAAATTTTTAAGGCCTTGTCTTGCCTCCTGTGAGAGAAAGGGTGTCTGCTCTATTGTTATAAAAATCACAGAAAACATTTTGGACAAAAGTTATTGCAAATATATTTTCATTGAAACCTGGCTGATCCTGCTTCCTTCCTCCTCCCACTGCATTCCTGATTTTAAAAAACTGGGTTTGATATGTGGGTCTCTCATTCCTCACCTTTCTCTTTAATCTCATGGGTTTCTTTGGGATGTTAGTCCCCAAGGGGAAGATAAATATTTTGTCCCCTTCTGCCTTATTTTATAAACAGGTAAAGCAGTTTAAAAACAAAAATTAATAATAATAAGTAGAGACCCAATCAGTTGTTCAGGGGATTTCTCCTACCTTGAAGGAATAGTTTAGTGTTCTTACTGGAAGGTTTGCTGAAGGGCAGAAAGCAGCATTCCTAGCGGGGGGACGGGCAGTGCATTTCAGAAGGGCAGCACCTGTGAGTTTGGGCAGGCGAGCACACCCCAATCCCACCCCTTCCCTGCCCATCCCACCCGGGCTCAGCCGCTGTGTGGCAAAGGAGGCTGAGGAACCAGAGACACGTACTGGCCGTGTTACATCCGCTGGTGCCTAACAGGGGTGCACCTACAAACCTCAGAACGGGAGGACTTTGTGAAGAGAAGCGCTGGGATGTGGGAAGGACCTGTCATACCTGTTACACAGCTGCTGGCTTTATCGTGCTTCCTTCTGAGTTTCCTTCATTCCGGTTCTTTCAGCAAAGAAAACCTACTCTCACTTTTCTCCATGTAAACCCTACTGTAAATTGTTTGGAAATGGTTATGAGAAGTAGCTCTTGTTCTAAGATATAGGGTTTAACATTTTATTTTGAATTTGAGTGAGAATAGGTCCTTTGCAATTCTCTTACTGCTGCTTTTGGACAGTTTATATTTTATATGAGGCTGGATCACATCAAATGGCTGCAACATACTTTTTCCCCAGTGATAGTTTCTAATTACTGCTTAACTGCTTAACTATAAAACTGAATGAGGAATTAGATGAGCAGTAGAATGACAGAGTTCAGCAACATTCAAAATGAAAAATAAACTTACTGAGGGCAGAGGGGGACGGGGAGGAAAACAACATGTGCAACCCATTTTATGATTCAGGACAGTCTTGAACATTTCAGCTATTGCTTCAGCTTGGCAGAACAAAAGGCAGAAAAAGGCAGATTACCAGAACACTCCAGCTTTAGGGTTTGTATGAAGACAAGGTGATTTATTTTGTTGACTTTCTCTACTGAGATTTATGTTCTGATTTGTTGATTTATACTTATGATAATGGTTCCATAGGCCTAGTGCAAAAAGTCTTTCATTTCCAGGTATCACTTTCAAGCTGTTATTTCACAATATGCAGTCCCTAACCACTCATTCCTGCCTCCCCATATTGTACCACCTCCACAGTTGTGTCAACACAACTGTTTGTGGAACTGCAATCTAAACTGGATCACTGAGCTGATTTGGATTACAAATAACATTTGCTTTGGAGGGGACAGGGCGTGGGAATGAGCAACTGAGGGCAGAAAAGGGCCAACTGAGATGGAGAAGAGGAAAAAGAATGGGAAACTAGTCTTACCACTGAATCTGAACTACTGTAAAACTGAATTCATACCCTTCAGCTAGCACGCCATGTTTTTCACCTAGCATTAATCAAGTTAGACATATCAAATTCTTGTTCCCATTACATTTATTACAAACAAGAGGACAAATTCCATGAAGAGTTTATGAACCATCAGTCAAGACTGCATTAATCCTATGTACTGTTCCTACTCTACCAAATAAGTCAGTAACAAATATCACTACTGCAGATGTCTAACCCAAACCTTGGGAAGTCCAGTGAAGGTTCACCTGGCTAAATAAGCAAGAGTCAGGGAGTGAGTCCTAGCCCTGATCTTAATCACTGCTACAGTGATTTAATAGTTCACTCCCCAGCTCTGCACTGGCCTGTCACATCTTGCTTGTTAAGGCAAGTCTTATATAAGAAGACTAACCTGAAGCTGTGTAGCTACAGGTCAGAGGAAACACGTGCACTTCAGGACAGTTACTCATTCCTATCCCACTTTTGTTATGCAATATCAAGAGACCTCAATGCCCTTCTTATGCTTTCAGAAGGCTTCAGGTCGGAATCCAGAAATTGGATTGCCAAACCAAGTTATTCATATTTGAGTGAATACTGAATACTGAAAGTTGAAGAGGGGCTTTTTACAAGGGCATGTAGAAATAAGACAAAGGACAGTGGCTTTAAACTGAAGGAGAGAAGAATTAGATTATATATTAAGAATAACTTCTTTACTGTGAGTGAGGTGAAGCACTGGAACAGACCGCCCAGAGAATCTGCAGACCCCCATTCCTGCAAATGTTCAAGGCCATGCTGGATGGTGCTCTAAGCAACCTGCTCTAGTGGGTGAACATTCCTGCCCATGGTAGGATTGCTAGAACTAGATGGTTTTTTAAGTCCTTTCCAACCCAAATCATTCTATGATTCCATGTATTTCACACAGAGAAGTGTAAGCAACACCAAAATACTTGCGCCCTGCATATTTTGCTTAAAATAGATCTGGAACTAAAGGAAATCAGGGGCTGAATTAGAAGCTGATTCCATGAAAGGATGATTCCTTCTTTTAAAAATTACCCAGTGATTACCCAGTGTGATTACCCAGTGACCTGGAATAATAATTTAATGACATCAGTATGTTAAGTAAACGATTTTACAACCAAACACTTGAGTGACCTACATGCAACTCCTTATTTATAGCACAAGTATTAACAGTACATAAAATTGTAATTAAACATACTATTTCTCATAGGTTGATCAAAGAACTGCTAAAATAATTGCTAATATGTCATCAGCTTGAATAATGATTTTGTCATATCTTAAAATATTATTTCATAGATTTATGTCAGCTTTCTCCTAAAGAACAATCTTATTCCAGGCACCCTATCAATCCAAATAAATAAAAACCTAAGGAATTTTCTAATTGTAACAATGATGCAGTGTAATAATTTGACTTTTGTTATCAAAACATCCTTGGGATTATGGGTAGAATCAAAGTGTCTCTCTTTAAGAGAAAAATATAAGATCTCATGTCCTCTTGAGAAGAAAATCAGCACCAGGAAATTAGCATTTCCTACTTTCCAAGTAATTATTATTTGACTAGCCACAGTACAGGCTAGACTGTTCTGTACTAGGATAGAACTGAGTACAATCTAAGTTAAAATATCATTCATGTTGAATAGAGAAAAAGAAGTCAAGATTTATGATTTCTCTGAATGTCTGCCTGTGAACACTGCTGATAGTGGATAATGTTTATGGGCAGACACATTCATATGCTCTTACTTAATCCTGCTTAAACAAAGGTTATTTTTTGACAAGGTTATGATTGTCACTGCCATAGACCAGTTAGTGCCCCATGTATTATCTTTTGACAAAAGTGCCATGTAATTCCTTGTGTATTTGGGCTCCCACTGGAAGCATTTGACAGTGAATGACTGTCCAGAAATATTTAATGAAGTTTGAATTTACCAGGAGAACTACAGACATAACAGGTTTCCTTCTAGCACAGAATGCCACAGTATGCAATTTTTTCCTCCTGTATTGAGGTGGAGAAATGTGACTTCCCAACTCCTTCTTCTCATCATGAATGTCTTTACCCTTTTAATAAAAATCATCGCTTTTCTCATTCCAGTTTCACCCACAGCTACCAGACAGATAAATAACAATACCAGAATTTACAATACAAAAATCACACTGCAATTTTTTTGCACAGAAGTAATTGCCAGATTCTGATCAGATACAGCCTGTGTCCTTTTGGAGGAATGAATCTACACCCTCAGCCTCAAAGAACACTTACAGAAGGGAATGACAGTATTTGCCTGCCTGCAGTGCCTCCCCGTTTTTATTAGATCTGAACAATGCTGTCATAATGGAAAAGAAGATCCAGTGAACAACAGCTCTGTAAGGGTGCTGTATGAGGAGACATGTATGAGGAGTTCAAAGACTATGATTTAACTGACTCATAGAAGTGGAATAAACAGAGCAGGATGATTTTACAAATTCTGGAACAGGAAGACCTGCAGTCTCTAGAGTGACAAGTGATTTCTGGACCATGGTTTCACACTACCAACAGTTTATCTGGGAGATTTTTAGTTTTGTGTTCAACCTCACAAACAATTGTTTGTTGCCACAAACAATTTTTCAGCCGTGCTGAGGCTCTGTTTTCAGCCTCATGCCACAGTAGGATAAAAAAGGGAAAAGGGTATCTGAAGATAATTTTTTCACTGAGCACTTTATACCATGAAAACACATCTTGGGTACCTTTTCGGATGTTCATATTAGGCAAATCAAAATACTGGAAAACACAAGTTCTTAAAAATTCAGACCTTTAAATAACAGCTCAATAAACTGTCGAAGACTAGCACACCAAAATTCATTAGTTACAAAAAATAAAATTCCTATAGGAAAAGTATGCCACCCAAGAAGCATAAAGGTTATTCTTTATGGATTTTGGTCTGTCCTAAGCAAGAAATTGTGTTCTAATAACCTTTTCTGATGTACAGATACTAGTTTCTTTTTGTAGGCATTAAAAAGCACTGTAGAAAACTGGTGGGTTCCATAAATAAAACAAAGAAATTAAAGCCTACAATACATTAGTGGTAAGTCTGATCAGAGAGTTTTTAAAGCTGTAACTGAAGTCACTGCAAACAACAGCTAAAGTTACTGCAAAATAAATTAATCGTTGAAACAGATGGCAGAAATTATATTTCCTTATACATGGAAAAACAAAGTGAGAATTACTTGTTACCTAGAAGCAAAGTGAGAACTATTTGTTACCTAGAAGCTGTGGATTTAAGCCAGTTTTCCAGCAACTTCATAACTAATAAGATTCATACAAACCATAGGATATCCTGTGTGCAAATTATAACTAGAAAAAAATTGGCAATACTGTCCAAATACATATATTTTACTTCAAAATTTAGCTGCAAGGTAATACTACTGGTTTATATTCAGTTTAAAAGTTACTTTTAGGAACTCCAGTATACTGAATGGGGAGCACCATAAATCCCATTCCACTATCAGTGGAAAGCTCTACACATTTTTATTAGTCATTAAGTATAGTGCTCTCAGTTTCCCTAGTATGAGTCATGAAGCCAAGTAGGCAATTATATAAGACAGCTTTCGGTAAGTATAGAATAAAATAAAATGGATCATTTTGGTTACAAAAAACTCAGACCACTTTATGAAATGCCATGTTGTTTGCTCCCATCAGCTGCAGTAAGTATTAAGTGTTGTCTGTATATCAAAAATTAGAGCTTGTTTTGCTAAAAGTTATGTCGACAATTTTTATAGTTAGATTACTGTGTATTGCTAAAAAATTTTTAAATGAAATTGCAAAATACCAATAAGCATCCAGGAGAACAAAAGGAACAAGATGCTCAAGGACAAATTTCCCATGTAGTGTAAATCAGAAGAGTTTCTAGATATCAAAGACTTCATATTAATCCATATCTGCTAAAGACTTAATTCTTTAGGTACACAGATGCAGACAACACTTCAGTGAATTTGTTTTTCTGCAAAGGGTCTACATATAGATTCCTGCTTACAACAATCTGCATGTTCAGAACCTACCCAGAGTGATCAAGAGTAGGGAAAACAAAGTCATCGTCGAGAATCAGAGACCTGGAACTCTGTGGAAGGAATTCTTCTTTCCATGTTTTGTTGCACTTGAGAACTTACCTTTTAAGAGTATTTTTCCAAGCTTCAAGCAGGAGCTTGTCAGTTTTCTTGCAGAAAAGCAGCAGTTTGGCCATGGTCCCCTGGCAGCAGGAACATGGTTACTGAAGAGCACAAGGAAGGTCTCAGAAGCCAAAACACTGTGCTCACTTCCCCATCACAATGAATTGCCATCTGAAAGGTGCCAGATCCACAAATCTATAAATTCAGGTAGATAGAGGGGTAATAGAAAAGCACCTGGTTTTCCACTGATTTTTCAAATACATCTAGAAGGAGATGGTGCCCATGTATTTCACCAAAGGCTGGCTCCTCACCAGTGAACCCTGTAGAAGTATGGCAACTGGCAGAAACAGGACTAGTTTCATGTCTGAAGAAGTGTGATACAGAGTAATGACAAGGATAGGCTGAACTGTTGAGAAATTAATGTATTTCAAAGTGTATATGTTTCAGACATGAGGTCACTTCAGGAGGGCCTTGGGAGTAGGTTAACCGAGTAAGTAACTTCATTGGAGAAGGAGGAGAAAACTAAAATGACCTGAAATATGTGGGTAAGCACTTACATTTTGTCCTCCTAAACTAGCATCTGGAGAAATAAAAAAAGACTAGCAAGAGTCTGAGAGAAATGATCCCAGACCTTTAGGATCAGATCTGTCTGTTTTAACACTTTAATTTTATTTGCAGACTGCCCTATGCTTTTTTATTATGAAGATTTGTGGCAAGAAGTTTAAATGCTTCCAAGGACCAGATGCAGACAACTTATTGCAGTCTTTCCTTACACAGTGTGTGAATGGCATAATTTTAATCTACTGATGATTATCATTTAAAAATATTTTATTTTACAGAGAACTTATTGGACTACTTTCAGTGGTCCTGAAATAAAAGTACAGTGATGGCTCAAGGTCATAAGCTTGAATAATGATTCATGTGATAAAGTCTATCTCTACAAGGAAGTCTAGACATGTCTTCCCAAAACTCATCCTCCAAACCACCTCCAAGTTTGTAGCTGACATGCCAGGAATTTTATTTGCTGTCTTTGGAGCTGAGCAGCAATTTTAACACAATTACTTAAATTCTTAATAATTTTAAATAGCACTTCACTGAATTATTCTTTAAAATATGTCTTAGCTACCCACTAGATGAGACCACCAGAGAAAGCTTTATATCTCTTCTCCCTTCTTTGCTGAAAACCGACAATTATTAAGAGATAAAGTGAATTGTGACAAGCATTTCCACTTTGAGATATCAAAGTTTCTCTTCACATTTGGTAGAAAAACTAATTACTTGATTTGGTAATTATGAGGTAGATTTTAGAAGGGGAAAATGCATACATATGGGGAAATGCGGAACAAAATATATCACTGAAATTCAGTTAAAGGGTACCAATGTCACACAAGGCAGAGGAGCTGGTAGGGGACACTTTACATTCTGCATCTAGTCACCTGGCATGTGTCAACATCTTCAAGATTACCCCTCATCACATGAGAGGCATCAGTTTCCACTGAGCATAGGAGCTACTGTTACAGCAAGCTTAAACCCAGAATGGTTGTGCTCCCCCATTCATAGCAGTATTTAAAGTATTTGTGCCTATCTCGTAAGCTTTTTCTGGGCTAGAGATTTTTGCTATTTTACAGTGCAGTGTACATTGTGTGCTGTGCTCTGGTGTATCTCCTATCTGTACTTCACACACAATTGAGACATGAATCATTCCATAGTAAGTCAATTACTACATTACAGATTTTCCCTTGTCTATAGATTTCTTTCTTTATTTTATTATACCTGAACCTTGCAGATATTTTGTCTTAGTAGCTTTACATATTTCGTATTATCCAAGGTAAAATAATAATAATAATAATAATAATAATAATAATAATAATAATAACAATTCTTTAATTTTTTCTGAAAATTGATACTCCCT
>WAAG01000208.1:13760-30533 GCA_013390105.1 Tichodroma muraria
CCTCTCCCCCTTGAAATATAAAACTATTTAAGAGGCTTCTGAATACATGATCTTGATAGACTTTTGGCATACGATAACAGGATTTGGACTCTGAAACAAAATCACCTAACAATGTCATAAATTATTGAGTATTGACATCCTTATTGCACAACCTTTTTCTGAAACTCCAACAAACAGGTCCATATATCTTTTGAACTCATAGATTTTTCTGCTATCTAGTTATCATAATATATTATACTGTATTTTGGGACAATCACTGAAATAAAATAAATCACACAATTTGCAAAAAAACCTTATTTTCATGTCATTAATTGAAAGAAGTCAATGGGCTGCTTTCCAGTGGTACTTACCAGCTAGCAGCACACATTTCCTCTGGACAGAATGGACAGACCTTGCACTGAAGTAAAGATATGAATTTAGAAGCAAGACCTTCGCCGTACTAGTTTTAAAATAACTGGAAAAGACAAATATATTACTTAAACCCATACTTAGGTGTGTATATGATGCTTTTGTATTATACCATTTATTTACAATATTATATATTACAATATCATCATTGATATGACTTGGGGAATTTGTGGAATATGTTACATATACAGACAACCTTGTAAGGCTTGTAAGGGAATGCATGAGGAACACAAAAGTGCCGTCTGTGCTTCTGTGTTAGTGATTTATAGCAGAGCACATCAGTGGTGTTCAGAGCAGTTTCCCTCCAGAGGTGAAGGTTGAAGAAACACAGAGGGCCACCACTCAGGGCACTCACATGCAGCGTGAGCTCAAGGTCCTCCAGCAGTCACCTGCCATGCATGCACTGTGTGTGCCACGGGCCATGAACCTCACCGTCCTTCTGGATACTACTGGAAGGCATTTGAATAATAATGTAATTATCAGGCACCAGCCAATGTGGGTTCACAAAGGGAGAGTCCTGTTTAATAATTTGATATCCATCTCTAATAAGCTCACTCATCTAGTGGACGAATGGAAGGTGGTGAATGTAGTTTATCTTGATTTTCATAAGGCCTTTGATACTGTCCTTCACATCATCTTTCTGTACAAGTTGTCCAGCTATGGGATGAGCAGGTTCATAGTGTGCAGCTTGAGGAACTGGCTGAAGAGCAGGGCTCAAGGGGTTGCAGGGAATGGGACCACATCACACTGCTGGTGACTGATCACTGGCAGTGGCAGCCAGTTCCATTCAATGTATTGATCAACAGTCTGGATTCAGGACTGAATGCACTGTTAGCAAGTTTGCTGATGATACCAAACTGGGAGGTGCTGTTGACTCCCTTGAGGGACAAGAGGACTTACAGGAGATCTAGATAGACTAGATCATTGAACAATTATAATTAGGATTAAATTTAACAGGTCTAATTGCCCTATTCTGCACATAGGATTGGAAATGCCACACACAGGTATGAATTTGGAGAAGACTGGCTGCAGACCAGCCCTGCAGAAAGGAGTCTGGTGATGCTGGTTGACAATGGTTTCAGTAGGAGTCAGCAGGGAGCTTAGGCAGCCAAGTGGGCAAATCCCATTCTGGGGTGCATCAAACACAGCATGGCCAGTCACTCTAAAACAGGTGATTATCCCACTGATCTCAGCACTGGCAGAGCCTCACCTGGAGTATATGTGTAGTTCTGAGCTCCACAATTTAAGAAGGATGTGAAGATCCTCTAATGTGCCCAGTGGAGGAGAACAAAGCTGGTGACAGGGTTGGAAAGAAAGTCCAGTGGATGAGGACTTTGGACGGGTTTAGTTTGGAGAAAATGAAGATGACAGGTGACCTCATTGCTCTCCACAGCTTCCTGAGGAGGTGGAGAGGAAGGTGCTGAGCTCTTATTCCTGGGGTCCAGTGATAGGATGTGTGGGAAGGGCTCAAAGCTGCATCAGGTTTGGTTCTGACTAAGTATTAGGAAGCATTTCTTTACTGAGAGGGTGGTCAAACTGTGAAGCAGGCTTCCTAGAGAGGAGATTGATGCCCCAAGCCTGTCAGTGTCTGAGAGGCATTTGGATAATGCCCTTAATAACAGGGGTTAATATTTGATCAGGCCTGAATGTTTTAGGCAGTTGGACTGGATCATCGTTTAGGTCCCTTCCAACTGAAATATTCTGTTCTGGTCTATCATATATGCTGTTCTGTTCTGTTCTGTTGATGCAATGCAGATAAACAGTTCTGGAAACACGGTAGATCTCAGCAAGACGAAACTCAGTTCTTCCACTTTGCATTGCACCACCTGCTGATAGAGATGTACCACAAGCATTAAAAAGAAAACTAAATTAAGGAAAAAATCTGAAACACATACCCATCATTTGTGTAATAGATTTCTGACATACTTGTTTGTGCACTCTCACAAAATGCAGCCTCGTGATCTGTAAATAGTGTAGTCACTCCAGGTTTATTCCCAGAAAACATTTCACAACCTCATGTATATATGCATGCAGAAAATAGGCAGAGATTTAATGTATTACTTAGACAAACGTTGTAAATACCTAAATCATTAAGTAAAGGTAGTCTCATGGTGTTTTCAGTGGAAATTAACTTCAGTGGAAGTTAAATTCTATGTATATAGCCCTTAAGCTGTCATTGACAAGCAAATAGTAACCCACCATCCAAAGGAAGAATATAAATTTACACAGCATTTTCCACCAATATGGAATATATTTTCTTATATTTCTTGCTTTTATAATCAAGAACTTTATGTTTTAGCTAAAGATCTATAGTTCACATTTAAATATAGAGGTGCTTTGAAAACCAGGTGCTGAAAAAAATAAATGGTTTATTTTATTTATATTAATTTCCTTTAGGCAACAGAAGAGAATGCAAAGAAAAGTTTCTGCAACATATTTTGCACCCAGCTGTAACATTTCTGCCATGCCTTGGCCCAAAAATCCCCCTATTTACATTTTTGTTGGTAAACAAATGAAAGATGAAATGAGAACAAATGAAAAGAGCTGTGATAGCTTCCAGCTGAAACAAAGCAAAACCAAAGTTACGTATGAGATATATGCGTGGCTTTCATGCACCGCTTTATCAGTAGGAGTTAACAAGGAGAGCCATGGTTTCCCCACGCAGAGCCAACATTCCACTCATACCAGTGGAGAGTAATGCTACTGAGGTTACAGACATCTCTCCTGATGTTTCAAACTTCAATTAGAGATACAGTTGGCAGGCAGCAAAAGCCGAAGCAGTATAAAAGGCCCAGAAACTGATATAGGAGCTTAAATTAATAAAGGGTTTCATTCCATTGTATTAACCCCTCCTTTTTGCAGTGAATTCATGGAGCTCCCTGTTGCTGCAGTGAGGCTTCAGCGGCAAAACTGATCAGAGGCTCTTTGTGCATCATGTGCATCTTCAAGTTTAAAACGAATGCCATTATAGCATAAAAATCAGGAAAAGTCACAAGATATAGGCATGGATTTACGTGGGAACAGTAGGAAGATCATTTTGACAACAAATTTTATCTATAACCCAACCACAAGGTGATAAAGATTAAATACATTTGTCAATATCCATTGATGCAAGCCAAATATGGTATTACTTAGTGAAAACAAACACTTGGAGTGCTGACAACCTAACCCATCCTCAAGGCAGGCTGCATTCAGGGAGCACACCTGTGAACAGCATTATGCCACAACAGTAACTTGGCAAATTTTAGTCCCTTTTCCTCTCCATGTCTGCACAGACTTGGAATCAAACATTCTCCCTGCAGTGAGCTCTGTGTACATGTTTCGTGTGTTGTTTTATTTTTAGTACTTGGCTGGTAGTAAGTTCACAGCAGTAGTATTATAAACAAAATGAAAAGCCACCTTCCATCTTGGACAAAACCAAAACAAAGATACCCCAAACAGTGAATAAGAGTTGAAATAAATTCTGCTGCCCAGGAAGATACTATTTGTATGAAATTACAAGTGACTTGATGATTCAAAAACCTATTCCACTTAACTTCAAAGAGCAGGTGTGTTTAATACCTTCTAAATCTATTGTCCTTATTCCAGCATGTTGACAGAAAAATTAGGGAAGAAAACAAAAATTAAGACATCTATAATTGTCATGATGTGAAGAAGGGCAGGACCAACTTGAAGTCAGTGGATTTCTGAAATAGAGAGAAGCTCTGTCAAAGCATCATAATTTAGATTTTAGAGAGAAAGGGAGAAGCACTTCTAGGACAGAGTGTTAGAGATTCTTTCAACCAGAAAAGGCAGTAGTCAGTGAGAAATGTTTCATTAAATTAAAGGTTTCTTCCCTGTTTTCTTTAGGAAATGGAAACTGAGTGCAAGATTCCTGTCCCTGCTAATGTCCAATTGTACAAGCAGCAAAATATCAATCAGAACTTTGGCTTTCACGTAGTGCTTAATGCCCTTAGGCCTCAAAAGAGATACCAAAGGAAAGCATTTGTCTCTTCACTTTTTGGACAAACTTTGGCCTATTTCTGCAGCTCTTGTCTCAGGCAAGACTCCTGGTAGTGCCAAAATGTCAGCCATGCTCATCCTGAGGGCTGAGATAAGATAGGTCGGAACAGCTCCTGTCTTTAGGGGTTCCGGTCCCCTTTTGCTAACAGGACATGTGTGAGAGGTAGAACATTTGCCTTGGGAAACAAAAATTTTCTTCCTGTCATATAAACAAAGTACCAGCATCCAGATATTAGCTTAATAAATAATAAACTGTGAAATGCTCAGAGACAAAACAAGATTGATAACGTGGGTTTTTTTTAATGGGGAGGGGGTGGAGGAATAGAGCTAGAAAAGGACTGCAGAAAGCTTTTAAGCTTTAACTTCTAGCAAATAATTGGCAGCAAATGTCTAACAATTTATATGAGGGAATAAAAATATTCATTGTGTGTGTGTATGTATGTTGGCTTTGAATACCATGGTCACCCTCCAGCTAAGGAGCTGTTTACATCTGCCAGTCAGCAGCCAGACACCAGCGGGGAGCTGGCAGAGCCCTCGTGGGCTCATTGTGTGTGAGTCCAGCCAGGGAGCAGAGCCAGGACTCCTGCTCCAGCTCTCCCCAGCAGCCAGGAGCACTAGCTCCCTTGGAGAGCTAAAAGTGCCCTCCCCACCTGCTGCCTGAGCCCAGAAAGGTGCTGAGCTCAGGTTCGGACGGACGCTGCTCCCCACCCTGCACAGCCTCCTACGTGGCTCCTGTCACTGTCACTGCACTGTCTGCTAGGGGCTCTTCGACAAAATCTGGTAGATTTCTCTCAAAATTTCCAATGCCTCAAGGTTTCAGCCTGTCATTTACCAGCTTTCGGTATATTACTGCAGTACTTATATGCAAAGCAAAACAAAATTATCGGAAGATTGTCTCTCATTTCCTTAAATCTCCAAGAAAATTTCTCTTGAGCTCAAATATGCTGACAAATGATATTTTTACTGACCTGTTTATTTTATTCAGATAAGTCCTCTGGAAGCAAGATATGAAAAATAATTTCTAAACTCACTAGGAAATTAGGTGAAGAAAGATGAGTTACAACTGAGATTTTCTCAGATTTGAAAGGGGTTTTTGTCCTTAGAACCAGAAAACAATAAAACAAGTTAAATTTCAAGGCAGTTAGAAGAAAAATGTGAAATTTTAGAGTTTTTATATAGTGCTTCCAGACACAGCAGTCAAGAATCAAGAAAAAATGAATGAGATTGTCTTAAACATCAAATTTTACTTGTGATAAATTTATAGTTCTTTGTATTTATATCTATTTTAAAACATAGAGAATTTTTAATAATGATGATGGCTAGGAAACTTCTAATAAAAAAAACAGAGAATCTTCTATGTCTAAGGGAAATGTATGATGTTAAAGAGAAGCATAAAGTTACAAAACTCTGTAAACTGAAGTATCTAAAATTTTGGAACTGTGGAGTAAGTTGAGTACTAGAAATTTCTTTGTGATAAGAGATAATTTGAACTCTCATCATCAAAAATGTTGATATCAGATTTCAAAGTCCTAAAAAGTTTAATTTTGAGGATTTGGGGGCTTGCTTATAAAATAATATAGAGCAGGGTATGCTGCAGAAAGTGTTTAAGCTCAAATGTGATTAACAAAAAAGTGTCGTGATTTATTTTTGTGACTAGCCTTTGCTTTGTGATAAATTAAGTCTGGTGCATTTCAAAGCTCAGCACATGCTTTGTAAGTGTGGTGAGTGAGAAATTCTCGAGTGCTTCGCCTGGAAGAAGAGTTCATCCTGCTCCTATGGAGTTTCTGATGTTCTGATGGCAACAGGGAGGAAAACAGAGAAGGTCAAAAGCTCTATGCCCTGAGGCATTTCTGGGGAGTGAAAACTCTGCTAGAGTAAGCTCCTTCCAACAGGTTTCTGCATATTCACTTCTGAGAGGAAATCTTCCAGAATGCAGGAAAAATAAGTTACAAACAGAAAATAGAACTCCTTGAGCTATCTGAATCCTTCATTCAGTAAGTGGATGAAAGATAATTTTTAGGTAGGTAGTGAATGGCATTAGCAAATGGATAGATGGGAGAAAATGAGTGATGAGACAATGAGTAAGTGAGGAAGGAATGACTGGTAGGTGTGATTTGAAAGGACATAGCCCAGAGCTATCTTACAGTCTTAACAGGACTCTCTAGGAAAAGAAAAAAGAAGCAGGAGAAGAACCTGAGTCACCTGCACCATCAGCTGTTGTCAAATATTTCACTGTTTTTTTTCTTACTTTTCTACTTGGTTTTTTGGGTGTTGGTTTAGTTTGGTTTGGTTTGGTTTTTGTTTGGTTTGGTTTGGTTTTAACATCAGCATCTTTGATGTGATGGTTGTACCAATTAGGCCTCTGAAATATACTGCCAGCCCCAATTCCAGTCCAACTAGGACTTATCTACTTGCTTGTCTGGGAACTCATAGACTCTGAATGGAGCTTCTAGATACACACATGGACATCTCCAGCTCCAATAAACTTACAACACAATTTCTCAAAAGGCTCAGGCTTGTGCTCACCAGCCAGTTGAGCTGGGACAGCTGAGGCAGCACTCACAACTATCCCATCCATCTCTCAGCAGTGGCTGAGCAGGACAGATATCTGAATTACCTCTGTGTACAATTTGTCCTACAGCCATAAACAGAAACTGGTAGGCATCAGTGGGGGTATGTGAATGCTAATCATACAGTTATATATCACGCTGGAAATTACAGCAGTAGAGGATGGGATGTCAATCCCATTTAAACTTCTTTGTTGAAGTTGAGCTTCAACAGTGTGGTTGAGCTTTGAGCAGTGTGCAGCTAGGACAATGGCCACTTCCCAGCTAAATCTATTTCTAAATGCAAGTCAAAGCCAAGATTCAAACAGTCTTCAGCTGAAGTCAATATACTGAAATCTTAATAAGTTTCAGGCTGTTTTGTGACTGAGAGACTCTTTGCATATTACCACACATGGTAATAACCACTTACAAATTATTTGAAGTCAGTTTTTAGAATATCCTCTGAAACATAATTCTGTGGGACTGGTAGTGTAAATAATCCATGTTTATCAAACATTTTCGTAGGAAATCTGACTCTCATTTCTAATGTCATTTACCTGTGGTAATACTTACTTGGGACTCTAAAGCAGAATAATATGAAAAACAGTGTGGCACACTGAAAATGTCCAATTCTTTCAGTGTTTTACAAAGTACTGAAAACTATGGTTTTTATCTTAGCCTTGTTTTTCTTCTATACTGTTGACAACCTGAAGTAGAGTGTAACCTCCTTTATAGCTGTATAGCTTACACAAAAATATGTAAAGTACCCGGAAATTCCACTGTCAAAGGTAACATCTGTACCTTTTTCATATTAGTCTGCTTTAAGTAGATTTAAGATTTCAGGCCTTCAGAGGCCTGAAATGTATTTCTGTATCAATGTGGGCAATGATGCATAATGAATTTAAAAACAGAAGGAGACTAACATTTAGTTAAAAGCATTTTTGGATAAAACTACTTGTTTCTTGATGCCCATGACGAGCTCTGTAGTTTGGCATGTCTCCTTCTGTTGCTGCTTGGAAGATTTCCTTAGGTAAAGTGGAACCTGATGAATGATTACACAGGGTTACAGAAAATCACTACCCACAGAATGTTGCTTCAAGTACTTAAGCAAGAGAGAAGTCACAAAGTTTTTCTTTCATTCCCATCTTTTGATAGCAGAGAAGGGAGCTATATTAAAGGGAGAGAAAGAGCCTTTGTCAAAGGGAGAAGGAAAGGAGGAGAAAAAGGAGAAGAAAGGAGGAGAAAGAAAGGGAGAAGAAAGAAGTACACCTACTCAGCTACTCTTGAGGGGAAAAAAGGGTTAACTGTTTCCTGAACTGAACACCAGATTAAGCAGAGTTATGACATACATGAGTATTGTATGTCACAATATAAGAGAGGAAAAAAGATTTTAAAATTATGACAATACATGAATGAATAAAAAACATTTGCTATTCAGAACAAAAGTTAACATGAGATGTTTGCTAATTCTGAAAATAAAGATTTAAATAGAATCTGACAAAAGAAAACCCCAAACACAGCACTATAAACTGCTAGTGTTACATGCACAAAGCTTTATAAAGGACTGGGAAATAATACTGCACAGAGGTAAAATGAAGATGAAATCACAGCTGCTCCAGCTCTATTGCTTGTTCAGTGGTCTTCAATAAGAGTGACAGAGACCTCTCTACAGAAAAGTAGAGAGAAAAACAAGGGGAGTTGTTTTCTTCACACTGGTCAACAGTGAAATTAAAATCCTTAAATCTCCAAGGTTTTTTGATTTTTATGACTCATTACCTCATGGATGCTTACAGCGGAGAGTACTGTGTAAAGCATATTTCCTCTCTAGAAACAGCACTGTTACCCAGGTAAGGTGTTTTTCTAAGAAAGCCAGTCTGGCAGTCATCCTATTACAAAGCATCTCAGTGAAAGCAAATAGAAACCCACAGCTCACCAGAAAAAAAAAAAAAAAAAAATCCATTCTGCTGCTTGTGCTCTGCTACCTCCACAAGTAAGAAAACGGAGTACGAAATAAGTCTTCTTGTGACGCACACTTCAATATGGTTCAAGTGTTACAATGTGCTGCTTGAGTCATAACTGACAGGATGCCAGCCTTGCATTTGTTAGAGCAAACAGAGCTCAGCTTTAAATTTCCGTGCTGTTACACAACTGTGCTATTACTTAAAGAACTGCTTGTACTCAAACAATAAAGGCCATCTATTTTCCTGTTATTGTGCTGATATAATTGTCCCTACCACAAGCACATTTTCATACACACATATGTATTTAAATACACACGTACATTGCAGCATTTTAACTTCTCTAAGGGTATGCTCACTGCTTGGCCTTCAAGGATCTTTCCTTGTTTTTATAGAAGTTTGAGACTTGAGGCTGCTGCAACTAGTGAGGGAGGACGTGGCCATGTAGTCCAGCTAATGATGTGATTCAATTCCCTACCAATCTCAGTAGTCAGCAGGATCCACACACTGAAATGTCAGAAAGCAACAGCCATATTTGCTGCTGCTGTTTTCTGACAGGGTGGTGTCATTATAACCTGACTCTCACTTCCATTAACCAGTCATTAGCACAGTCCATTGCACTTACCAGGTCTCTATTGGCTTTGTGGGAGATGCCCACTGATAGCATAATCAGTGTACATCACAGTGTACATTTTTAGTGTACATAAAAAATACCTCCAGTAGCACTGTTTGGAGAACTGTTAGCAAACACATTCCTGCCGAGAGTAAGTTTGGTTCCAGGTTTCATGAGACACCAGGTTACCTTACAGTCCTGAAACGACAGATCCTAGAGTCTGTCTCCAGGAAATCCCAGGAAATGGTTGTGCCTAGGTGCCAGCAATGCAGTCAGTAGGCAGGACAAATGGACAGAGCCTCCTGAAACCCAGGGAGGGCTGGCCATGGGGCAGCTTCCAGCTTTTAGATGCTGCAGCAATCAGCTTACTTCCTTTCAGAGCCTGAATCAAGATAGCAGTGCTATTTACTATTTTAGTTTATCAGAGCAAATAATATGACTAATGATTAATCATTCAAGTATTTATCACTTCAGTATAATTTCTGCATACTATTATTGGGATTGCACCTTCACTAGTGTGGCTCAGGCACGATTGGATCTGACACTTGGGGAGCATCTTTCAGCAAAGAGCTTAAAGAGTTTGGGAGCCTGAATACTGAGAACAGGTGAGGCTGCTGTTGGCTTGAAAGCAAGTGGAGGAATAAGGCACAACAGCTGTGAGAGAAAGCAGAAGCAACACAATTTGATATCGTCTCCAGACTGCCCCTTGAGGTCATCCCTGCAGTCCCAGGGCTCTTCAGTCCCAATGAAGGGGACTGAAGGAGAATGGAAGAGGGCTGGTGGAAGGGACTGTGGGCAAAGGGCCTGAACTAGACTGCCCTGAGGCATGTGCTGCTCTGGCAGTGATGTGATACTGCTTGTACAGCCCCTGCAGAAATACTCCTTGGGTGGCAATGCTCCAGCTTTCCACCTTACTGTATGTTCCCCCATGAAAGCAGCACAAACACTTGTGACATCTTCTTTCCTTAAGGAATCCAAGGAATTTTGTGCCTCACCTACTCCATCAGGATTCAAGTGAAGGGATAAAGCAAATTCAAAGGTAGTCAAATGATGGCATGTCTTGAGCATCCCAAGCTCATATTTTCCTTTTTCTTTTCAATCCAAATGCTGCTAGGCAGAATTTCTGAGATGATTGTGTCATAGAACTTTTCCCCTGCTTCAGCTTTTGATGGAGTTAAACTTTCACCTGATTTTTGTTATGACATACCTGCTTGGGGACAGTTAAAGCTGGGAAAATCTTGCTATCATACCAGTATTTCTGGATTTCTTTACAGCCTTTCCATCGGCACAGCTGACTCTCCCATTTCATTTTTTTGTGTGTTTGTCTAGGCAAGTGAACTCCAGTCCAACTCCTTCCCTAGCCTTTTCCACTAATTGCTTGTGATTCAGGCTGACTTTTGTCCTACTAAATGTGTGTGAGGGCTGGGGAGAAGAAAGGTCTATCCTTTCTCAGCTCCCTAAGCCAAGCTGTGATTCTGTCAGACTACTTTGGGTTGGTTTTTTTTCAGAAGTTATTGCTACTAGTCTCCAGGAAGACCACAATCTACCTTTCCTTCACCCCCCTGTGAAAGGGGAAGTAGGGCCTACCACAGAAGTGGAAGGACTAGAGACAAGTATGTAATACAGACAGAAGAATTGTTCTTTGGCCTATTATTGAAGGCACAAGAGAGTATTTGTGGATTCCAGTACCTTCCTAGCTTTAGTTTAGTGTTTTAAATAAAACAGCCATGGGTTGACATATAGAAATTGTACTGGAAAACGTACAAAGCACTCCATGCTTTTAAGTCAAGGCAGTACCTAAATGGCAATCTAAAATTGCAGGCTTGGTCATATATATTTGAAATTTTGGAAGTTCTGGTCCCTAAATCCTGTCTCACATCTTAGCCCAACTTGTAATAGTGCCTGCTTGGGACTCCTATCATAAAGCAAAGTTTTCTACCATGTTGAGCAGTTTTGTGAAAGTGTAACAATGAATAGCACAGCAAATATGACATAACAGTAAGACCTACTTGTTTTAAGAAACAGGTTAGATGGCTACCAAATAAAAAAGCAATTAACACCCCTGTCTTCCAGCCCTACCATCTGTTTGGGAAATCCTTGGTTCCTAGATACAATCTCAGTCTTTCTGTCTACTATTACTGAGGTCTCATCCTCATAGGAGGAATTTAACTTCAAATTCTACCTCATTCTTCAGAACTGAATCCTCTTTACTAGATAATGTCTCATCACTTTGGGTCACATTCAGACAGCTGTTACAAAGTTCATGCTCTCAAAATGCCACGTGGCCAGGGGGTTGTCTTTTCCCTTCAAGAACTCGCTACATGAAGACAGAGCAGGACCAAAGACTGCTGGTATGATTTAAAGGTCAGAAATTGTCGGCCCTATGTTTGTACGCAGATAACATTTTGCCTGGACAAGCCAACATGATGCACATAGAGGGCAGTGCCATGGTTACTCTCCTGCTTCAGGCTACAGCTGGCATTTGGCATTCATTAGTTGGACAGGAGCCAATTATTTAGTTACTCAGTTGTCATTGTGTCTCCACAGGGGCTCCCACAGAGCAGCAGCACAGCCGTGCCTTCCCTGTCACAGTCCCAGCATGTGACACGCGGTGCCCCGGGACACCCCCTTCGCATGGCCACGTGCACATATCAGGCGTATGACCCTGCCCCTGGACCACAGCCACCCATCACTTGACCCAGTTCATGGTATCTCGCAGTCTTGGAAGTAACTGCACAGCATTCCTGGGCAGTCTGCTTAAGCTTGTGGATGGCATACATTTCACAAGATATTGCATGTACAGTTTCTGCTGTTCAGGGTATGTGTACATATTAAAATAAAGCTGTCTGTAAGTGTTTGTGTGTGCTTGTCTGGGGATAACTGTGCAGAACCAGGATTTAGTCCTAGGGCAAAAGTAAGAGAAGCACTGTCCTATGGGCATTTTAAAAAATATGACTCTTAATAAAGTGATGATAGTCCTATTTTTAATTTGGCTTCTGTGTCTGCTCAGTAACGATTTTTTGTAATGATTTATTTGCCCTAGCTTTTTACTGTGGTGTTCCTGCTAACACTTCAAGAACGATAAAAAACCTTGGTCCTAAAATATAGTGCTTTATAGATGTCTTCTGGAGAGAAATATCAAAAAGTGTCGTGGGTTAGCCAGATTTTTTTGGCTGTCTCATTTCTGCTTGGCTCAAGGCTTACTTATTAGACATCTTCACATTCATATTCTTGGCAATGGAAGAGCTATACATTCAAAAATTTGGCACATGCACAAAGATGTGCACCGACATTCACAAAACACTTCCTAAGGTTGTAGCTGCTTGAATTTCAGCTCCTTAATTAGCCAGATTCCTTTGAGAAGACATTTTCAGGGTTCTTTTCACAGTTGACTGTTCTATCTTAAAGGCTTCTCTGAAGATTAGATTTACAGTGTGGCTGGACCTGATATACCCATGTGTTTCTAGACTGGTTCTCAATTAAAATATTTGGCCTGGTTGAAGAAGACTGATTCATAATAAACAGTCTTTTTTGATGCAAAAGTCAGGTATGAAGTTAAGGCAGCACAAGCCAGAACACGTTGGCCTTCCATATGAGTAGTCAGCCTGAAAATATCAAAAAACAATGTCCTTAGTGCATGTGTGGGGATAATCACTAGGTCTGCCTTGTCTCAGAGGCACTGTCCTCGGGGTGCTTGTTCTGCATGGTAGGAGTGCAGAATTTCTTGGAAACAAATGCAGAAGCCTTCCCCCATCCTGACAACCTTAAAAGGTTTTGTCTAGACAAGAGAACATTTTTGGCATAATTATCCTCTTGCATTTTAATTTTGCATGCAAATAGTTAGAACTGTGGTGTTATAATTTCAAGCTGGCCATGCTACTTGTAGAGACCTGAACCAAATTCTGAGTGGCCTTTGGGAAAAGAAGCTAGAATATTGAGAAGTTAGCACAGTGTTTATAAGAAAAAAACCCCAAAACTAACATATTTTTAAACACAACACTAATTAATATATATACTGATAGGTGGTGAAGGAATATGACCCTGTTTCACAACTCTGACTTTGGACTGATTGACAACAACTGGATATGCACACATGTTCACTCATCTTTGATTTGGAGGTTATTCATTACCACCTTTAACAGCAGAAAGTTTTCTACACTTACATAAAGCAGTGGAAAGCTCCAATAAAATAGAAGGAAAATGGGTTGTTATTGCCAGTCTACCTTTCATTTCCCTTTGTACACCATGTGTGGTACAACTGTTTAAGGTGCCAAACAAGACCCCCAAAGTGGAGTGAGGAATTAACACAGATTAAAAAGGTGCATTTTTTCTGAGTGTTTTTCTAGGCTATCAGTTTCTCATCCTGGTTCACTCTGCAGCTGTATAAAGGGAGAGCATACGGATAGGGAGATATGACATGTGAACACACTCTGCCACAAAAATAAACGTTCAACTAAATGGGGCCTTAGTCAATTTATCATTCAAGCAAGTAAACTAGTTCATTACATTGGATGTGCCGTACTCAAACTATTAAAAAATCCTTATCTCCGTAGTAAATATGCAAACTGGGAACTCAAACTCTATTTTTTACTTGGTACAAATATATCTGACATAACCATCTAGCTTTGTACATGTGCTTGTAGCAGCCTCACACACTCTAAATGGCTTTACAAATGTAGAAATTTATGACTTTTTAGAGAAATTACTGACAGCAGAATTATATGAGTAATCAAAATCTTCACACACTCTCCATACTTCCTTGCTATTCCTATATTACCAAATGACTCCTCTATAAAGAGAGTGTAATTTGGAACAGAAATTATTTCATTTTGGGATATTTACCCTTCTTTGTGAGTAGAGTAATTATTCTGGAACATGCTCATTTACATTTTGGATGAGTGCCTGAAGAATGGCTCAGCGGAATAATGTTTGAAAGAGCTATTCTGATAAATTTCTGCATCTGAAGCCCTGCAGACCGTATGTGTCACCAAAGGCAGACCAGAACTCCACAGAGTGCTAATTGAGGCCTTTCACTCAAAATACTTCAACTACATTTGATGTAATATTTAGAATTAACTATTTGCAATGAAAAAATACAGTTATCATGCTTTTAGGACACTGTTTATAAGCCAGCTAAACAGTACATAATCATTAAGCACCTAGTCAAGGAATTTCATTGCAATACAGAGGAAATGTATTTGCCTACAATATGTCATTAGCATTAGCACTTCTATGGTCCCCATGCTTTGTGCCATGGCACACTGGGTATCTGCTGCTGAACTAAAATTCAGAAGAAAGATCAAGCTGGCCCTTGGGTGTCAGCACTTTTACTGTGTAAAAACTGTGGCCTGGGTGTGAGGGTTTCACTGAGGTAGTCAACAAGCTAAGTGATAAATCCAGACCAAGTTCTTTTCTTCATCACATCGCCCACAGGAGGCCAAGCCAAAAGCCCACAGTGGAGATATCCACTAGCACAGCACCAAGGGTGAGAGACTTTCTGGGGTCAGTAATGCTCCCCAGTAGCCTGTCACTCATTGGTGTCATCACAGTCTTATATCCATCAAGGAACAAGAACAGTAGGATGATTCCTAGTTTATTTGTGCTGTTGGAAAATGTTGACTTTGTATACAAGTCTTCATACAAGATTTTAGTATATCTCTTCGTTGCTAACATGGCTCACAGAATTTCTTCCCACAGGAAAAAAAAACAAAAACAAAAACAACTAGATAACATATGGTGGGAGCAAAAATCTCCCAGGAGATGCTGTGAAGAACTCCTCTTTCCATTGGGATGAAAGAAATGCTAGTCCTACAGGAATAGTTGTGGGTTCTGCCCCAAAGAATATGCTTACCAGAAGTTCAGGATTTATCCCAGTAGGAAGGAGAAATCAGAACCTATTCATTAGTTGCTCCATAATAGATTTAAAAATACAAACTTGCAAGGTCACTTACATAAAGCCTGCAATACCATATGCTCAACACATTCCAGAACACCAAACACATGAATCACTGCAGTTATATTCATAAAAATACTCTTCTACTCCCCCAGCACATCACACATCGATGTAGCTATAGGAACTTTTTTTCAAGGGGCAGCTGATTCAAGAGGTTCCTGTATTTGCTGCTTATTCTTGCCTCACAGCTCTAACCAATCCCATCCTCAGCTGTGCTGATTTAATTCTAGGGAGGCGAGCCAGCCACCAAACTGGATTTAAAAACCTAAAACAACAAAACAAAACCCCACTAATACATAAAGTTGTCTGAAAATAGCTCTTAGGTTATTTCAGTGATGTAATTGTTGCTTCAGCACTGCTGGGGGGGGGCAGTGACCTGCCTTTCAGCAGTAGTGGTGAGCAGCCAAAGGTGGGGAAAGCAAGAGCTCTTAAACCAACTTTACATCCTGAGCCAACAGAATGATCAAGCTAGATTCTTAAGGAATGGTGAGAGAAGGGACATAACTGAGGATGCCACCAGAAAGTGTCCTTCTCAGAAACATTTGCATGTTTTTTAAACAGTAAAGGGTACCAGTAGCTGTATGAAGATATCTGCATAACAGTGACAAACCTATGAATGTCCCAGGTCATACATGGGAGAGGTGCACGAGTTGGTCTGGGACCTGCATGCAGGGCCTCTATAACATCTTTAATTATTAGA
The DNA here is from genome assembly GCA_013390105.1 of Tichodroma muraria. Taxonomy (NCBI): domain Eukaryota; kingdom Metazoa; phylum Chordata; class Aves; order Passeriformes; family Sittidae; genus Tichodroma; species Tichodroma muraria. The sequence continues at coordinate 29,941 of WAAG01000208.1, forward strand.
CCTTCTGAAAACTATTTTCAAAAGATGTATAGTAATGAAAATACTAAAGCTGAATATTATCAAAACAAGTTTTATTAAGTCAGGCTTTTTTAACCTGGACTTTACTGAAATGTAATTTTATGCCGGCCCTTTTTAAAAGCTTGCTGAGCATACTTCTGTGTGTGTGTGTGTATATACATTTACAGATGTATAGTTATAAGTCGTGTGAATCCTCATCCAGTGTTGCATTGTTTGCATAACCCTTCAGATTCAGTAAGCCTGTGGGTTTTTTTCTCACTTTCACTGGAGTTAGACAAGAAAGCCTCAGTGGAACTGACAGAATAAGCCATTCTTAAATAAACAGTGGTGAAAGATGAAGTAAAACTTCCATGCCTTGGATTTAAAATTATGTCAGTTGGCAGAAGAATTTCCAATTTAACTGATTTACTAATCAATACAGAAGAACTTTTGGTTTTTTCCATAAAGTGAATTCCATTTGTTTAAAGAAGTTAAGTGTTCTTAACATTGAACACTAGAATAGATGAGGGGGTGTGGAAGATGGAATGCAGATGTGACCAGTGTGTTTGCTAGAAGCTTCTTGAAGAAGATAATAC
>WAAG01000211.1:0-14575 GCA_013390105.1 Tichodroma muraria
GCACCACAACCTCCCACCGTGCCATCTGCACCAGCCTCTGCTCTGCCAATGGGTCAAGCATACCACATTTGCTTTGTGAAGAGCTTCCCTATACCTTTGCCCCCCAAAGCAGCAACCCACTAATTTTCTCCTCCAACCTCTGATCAGACTCTATATTTCTTCCTCCTGAGACTGCTCAGTTGATTATCTGCTCCTTTCTATCAAGTAGCCTGCAAGTGCAGTGCATGCCCATACCATTCCAGATAAACATCTCAGTCACCCAAATGGGTTTGAAAGGAAGCCAGGTGATTTTGCCTATCCCCGTCTCAAGCTCCCACTTTCAATAATGTCTGTGTTACACAACATCACAACATACCAACACAAATCCTGCTTCCCACGGCTCTTGGTGCCAGGGCTACCTGCAGTCTGGAATACCTTCTCAGACCACACTTTATTTTTTTCCTTTTTTTTTGGCTCGGCTCTGAGTGTGCAGAGCTGAGCCAGCACCTCTGTCTGCTACATGGGGGTTAGCTGTCCTTGCCAAAGAAGTTGTCGGCCACAGCATGACAGGTGACAGCCATTTCCTGTTTCTGAAAGCGGTGTTACCAGCCACACCATCCCTCTCCTTAATTTAGAAAGCTGTTTTGTTGTCAGCTGGTTCTACACTTCCACAGGCAGGCTGACGGCTGTAACAGGAATAACAGCACTGAGGTTACACGACACTTTCCCTGTTCAAACCACTGGGCAAGGAAACCCACAGGAATTGTTTGTTGTAAACATCTCCCACAGACTAAACCCATCAGGTAGCAAGCTGTCTTGCTCCCCTGCATTTTCTAGTGTAACATGACAGCAAAGGAGCATGCCGAAGAACCACCATATGGAATGTATGTCTTAAATTTTACCCTGTGGACGTTCTACGTTTGCAGTTGAAGATTTATGCCAAACATACTTCTCAGCTCTGAGTATCTGCCAAGAGGATTCTTATTAATGGGGAAAAAAAAAGAACAATAGCAGAATTTTAGTCAGCATAAGGGATGAAACCAATCTCTGCTACTATAAATTACAAGCAAGACCAGAGCTAATCTCAGGCATTTTTTTTAGTCACCTCTTCTTGTAGTTTCTAAAAAGCAGTCTCAAACCTTTGAAGTTTTTGAATCTAAATTCCTGCTTACAACTGTTAAAATATGAGGGTTTTTTCTGGTATCCACCAATTTTCAGAGGCACTACCTTCTGTAGTGACATTACAGATACAAGTCCCACAATCTGTCCTAAGCAGAAAAACACCCACAGCTTGAGTCCTCAGTGGACCCCCATACCTGGTAAGTCAGGGAGTCAGAAATTCATCAACAAACAGCAGTAACAAAAGCACAATACATGCTGCAACACATATACTGGAGATGTAAGTCACGTCACTACAAAACACCAGCCTCTACTGTGCATATATAAAAAAAAGTCTGAAAGAGGCACAGATTTGAGATGAAATGTGATGACTGCAATCCTAATAGAATTCAGTATTTTAACCCAGTACTGTATGTCTGGCAGCCTTACTTCAACATTGTTTTTAAAGAAAAGTGTCTAATCCATAAAATAGTATCCATAACTTAGTCTTCTAAAAAAGTACAGTGAAAAATGCTCTTTCTTTCCTTTTAAAGACATAAACCACCTAAAAGGATTAGTAAGAAAAAATATGGGAACTAGTAAACATTCCAGTTTTTCCTTTAAGATATTAAAATTTCCAGTTTGTTTGTTCTGAAAGCTTCTAAACAAATTATGTAAATTACCTATCCTAAATACTTGGTTCACAACAGCAACAAAAGGAGTTAATGATGATGTTACTTTTAGTCTTCTAAAGTTATGCTAATGAAAACACTAATCAAAGATTGCAGTCACATTTTCAGTCCTTGCCTGTTGTAGGTGGATTTCATTGAGCAATGAGATTTATAGCTTCATCATGACACAACGTATGTAAGGCTGAACTCATTCAGCTGCTAATGAAATGTGATCTGGGGACTCTTGCACCAGCTGGGTGATGATTAGGGCTTATCACAGATAGGTCTAGGAAAAGGCTGGGAAATACTTAAGCTTGTTTTGCAGTTGCTTTGAGCTCTTAGGAAAGGAGCAATTTCTCTACATCAGCCTGAAGTTTTCTGCCCATACAGAAGAGGTAATGATAAGGTTTTCAACTGATTTGCAGGTGGTAGGGTTATATGAAGTCTGACAAAATCCTACCAAATCTTTCTGATTTAGTGCCTTTTAATTTGTGAGATGGGTACTTTGCCTCCTCAGTCAGTTCAAAAAAACAAAAAAATGTTAATTAAGCAACTGGCTTCAGAGAAACCTTGCAGAACTTGCTCTATATTGTGCCTCTTGACTTGAAATTCTGCTTTTGATAGTTGCCTGCTGGCACAACAAGCAACTCTGTGTAGGTTTCCCACAGCAAAAAGGGGATCCTAAATGTAGTTTCTACTTTTGGGAATGGCTCCATATAAGCTATAAGCAGAAGGGCCACTCAAACATCTAAGTTATTGAATAATTTTTTTAAATAATTAATGTAATAAGAAGGTAGCTCCTACCCTCATAAAAACAAATACTTTAAAAGCAGAAGTTCAAAGTTAAATTCTGACTTCTAGAATACCTTGTCCATACATGCTGGGGGAAAAAAAATGGGGGAAAATCTATGTGAGTAGTAGAATACCTGTCTCCTTAACACAGACTGTAGCTCAGCTGCAGAGCAGATTTCTGTTTAAAGCTGTTCTCACTGCAGAGGGCTACACACTTCATACTCCTTTCCTTGGTAAGGGTGGTCTCCAGCTCATCTCAAAAAAGAACTGCTGCCTGTCAACTGAAAACTACACAATAACTTTTAAAAACCAGTAGTTTTCATGAACTGTGAGATTTCAAATTGGGTGATTAAATGACTGAGAGGTTTTTCAGAGTGGACTGGGGAAATAAAAATACATTTATAAATAAAGAAATTTAAAAATACAGCACAGCATGGTAGAAAAAGCTTCCCCCCTGGTTTTATTTTAGAGTAATTTTTATTATAAAATACATCCAATTTTGATTCTTTTGTAGCCTAAAGGAAGACTTTGTGAGGGGGTTATTTTTTCCATGAATGTCTCTTATTCAGGTCAAATTCAGTCATTTTTGTAAAAGAAAGCTATTTCCTTTTCTATTGAACCAAAGGCTTGCACATTTAAAATTCTCCTGAAAATGGACAGTAGGTTCTATGGATTTGTTTTTGAAAAAAGCTTATATCCCAGAATATGTTCACAATATTTAAAGTATGTGTTTCGGTATGGCAGGGGGGGAAGGTTAGACTCTGTTGTATGAGTGTGGTGGGGTTTTCTGGAGTTTGTGGGGTTCCTGTGAGTTTGGTTGTTTGGTTTTTTTTCTTTCCATGACTATTTTACATGGTTGTAAGATTGTACCTGACAAGCTTTCAACATCAAAGCGCTCAGAAACACTTCAGAGTAGTGCTTGCTTTAGAGATGCAAGTACACAGTGCCAGTCTGAGATAAGGAGTCATACAGAGAATTGATAGGTCAGCAAATCTCCTGCTTAGAGTTCAGATCCTACTTCTTCCCTAATGATGTTACCTACTTATCATATTCCCTTTGAAATCATTTCATTCTGTATTTGACTTAGAGTAAGAAAAAGCAGTAATGAGAGCTATACCTAATACAAGTCCTTTCAGCGTCAGCATTCTGCTGACATATTAGCCAAGAACTAGACGAAGAAACAGTTTTGTTCTTTTGTTTAATACTGCCACGATCCAGCTGGAGGTCATAGGACACTAACCCACCCAGAGGCAGCCCGGCCCTTTCTGAGATGTATCCCAGACCAATGCACGTGAGCGGTAACACTTTGCTACAGATGCCGGGGGTGCCCTTGGTGCTCCTCAGTGGGGCTGGGCTGGGTTACAGGATTCCATGGTGGCTGCTTTCCTTTGGTTGGCACTGGAGGCTACAGTGCCTCCATTCTGTGGACTCTGCCCAGCGTGGAATGACAAGGCTCAGTGCTCTCCAGAGTGTTTCCCTGAGGAAACTCAAAGGCATGCTACTCTTCTTTGGAACTGGCTGAGGACATTGTCTATCCTTTCCTTACAGCTAACTGTAAAGCACTGCACAGAAAAAAGTTCAAAATTAGGCCAGAAAGAGGAAGAAAGAGAAGCATAAGTTAGCATATTTTTCTGTAGATTAAATTTGTTGAGCCCCTTTTGAGGATGAGGGCAAAGGAGAGACAAAAGAGTAACAAAAATAATAATAATAACAAAAGCAACTTTTTTAAAGGGCTTATTCAGGAAGGCTTTTGTCAAAAAGCACAGAAATGCTGCTCTTAGTCTGAGAAAGATTGTCAAGGAACAGACTGTCATTGCCAATGCTTCACTGCTTATTGTTAACTTTAACTCTCTTGGAACAGAAGAATTTAGGTTAGGAGGAGGATCTGGAGGCCATCTAATCCCTTGCTCATTGCAAAATTTCTCTCAAAGCCAGGCCAGTCTACTCTGGCTCTTGCCCTATTGAAGTACAGAGACTCAGCCTCTTTCCTGGGCAGACCATTTCAGTGTTCCCTCACTTTTCCCGTAGGAAATGTAGGTCAGTGTGGTGCTATCACCTTCAGGGTTTCCAGACTCAGACCAGCAGGTTTCCATTGCCTTTGTTTTCCATAAGGTGCACTGTGTGAAGTGCAAATTTAATTATGGCCCAAGTACTAGGCTAGTGCAAGTGGTTTTGTTTGTTTATCTAGGATTTCTGATACAAGTTTCCTGGAAGCTCTGATAGCAATATGAAGTTGTCTGGGCTGGAGCATTACCACCCTCTGCAGTGGGTGCCAGGGCTGGATGTAGTGTGCCATAACATGCCCTCCTCTACCAGCCCAGCCCCTGACCCAGTGGCTACACCAGCACTCTGGCTGTGCATTGCATGGCTCACTGCAGAACAATCTGGCTAGAGGCAGTGGTGTCAAATACTACTGTAGGATTTTAACATGCCTCAAAGAAGGGAATTGGGATGTAGCTTTGTTGAAACATACGTTAATTTTTTCTTCTCCCTCCTTACAAATAAGAAACGGTCAGGACAGAAGTCCTACTTTCTAGAGAAGAGCACTAAGGTATAAAATGTGGTGCCCCAAATACCCTGTGCTGAGTGATGGCCAGATAACTTGGAGCATCCTGTGCCCCAGCTTTGCAAAATCTTTGATCACAGAAGCCAGCAGAAATATCACAAAGAGCATGTAAACAGGCTCTCAAAGGCCTCTTGCGGCTTTGCCACTAAGGCAGATAGAGTTTCAACTAAGATTTCTTGTCCTGAGCTTTATTTTGGAAGGCTTTACTTTTACTTCTGCTCTTTCCTGGCTGGCTGTGAACGCAGACAGGCAAGATCTAGGCATGTAAGTTAAATGTGCTGTCTTCTGGGAGGATTATAAACTTTCTGTAACATGTTTGCCTAGGTATCTTCTGTGGATTTTTGCACAAGAGGACATTAGTATTTCAGGTGTAGTCACTGTACTTCAAGATTAGATAATTTCTGATACCTATTAATACCTTCCCTATCCCCAATGCAGGTTTAGGATTTTATATTCCTCTATTCATTGAAGGCTCTTGCAGAAGTGCAGCACAGCAAATGGCATGTTTTACACCCGCCTGTGAGGGCTAAGAAGGGTTCGCTGCAGCTCATCTCCCTTCTCTTTGTTGTACAGCACTTCTCCACTGACGGTGGTTCAGCTCCAGATGGAGGAGCAAAACGTTCCCAGCGAGGTGCCGGCAGCCCTGAAGCGCCTGGCCAAACACATCGTGCGTGGTTTCTATGGTGTGGAGTGCTCCCTGGCCCTGGACGTGCTGGTCCGCTACCCCTGTGTGAAAGAGGATGACTTGTTGCAGCTGCTCAAGTACGAGCGTAAGCAACTGCGCACTGTCCTCAACACGCTCAAGGCGGACAAGCTGCTGAAGCTGCGGGTGCGAGTTGAAACGGGGCCTAACGGGAAGAGCACGAGGCACAACTACTATTACATCAATTACAAGGTGCTGGTGGATGTGGTAAAATACAAACTGGATCACGTACGCCGGAAAATAGAAGCGGATGAGCGGGATTCAACTACCAGATCCTCTTTTAAATGTCCGTCTTGCTCTAGCACGTACACAGACCTTGAAGTCAATCAGCTCTTTGATGCATTTACAGGTGTGTTACCTATATCGCTTGTTTGTTGTTATCTTAAAGAATAACCCTGATAGCACAAAATTGCTTCCTAAGCAAACTTTGCAATAAAAGTATGTTTGTTAGAATATGCTTATTTGCTGGTGGATGAGGGTCTGGAGCAGGGGATGCTGGGAGGTGAGGGTAAGAGAAGTGATGCCTCTTAGAACAGGCCAAACAAAAGGAAGATTAATCTTGAATGTATGAGCTGGGGTTGGGAATCAGATTCCAGGCCCCAGTTTTGCTTTGAACCTGGTTGAGTAATCTTAACTCATCCAAGTCTTGTGAGTCTTACTTCCTCATATGGAAATATGAACACAGAACTGTCTTTACTCTGTTTTGAATTTCTTAGTTAATCCATTTGTGTGGTCAGTCCTTCTGACGAAGAGTTGGACAAGATGGGTAAAACCGTTTGTGGTCACCTACTGTAACAAGCATCTTGCAGCTCAGTGGCACCAGAGCAGAGCTGTTCTGTCACTCCTGGGCTGGGAAGTTCAGGCTCCTCACAGGTCAACACACATCCACAGAAGTGGTGTCAGACTTGTGGATTTTTCTTCTCTAAAATCAAAATAGTTAAATAGAGTATTATTTCAAAATGAGTCAAAATGGCATCAAGTGCAATATATTACTCAGAGCACAGCTACTGTGCTGACATTTGGGTCATGGGATCTGCAAAGGATGCCAAAGCCAGGCAGAATGAGCTTTACATATGACTAACCTGAAATGCCAGCGGTGAAATTTGTGTTCTGCCAGTTAGCAAAATCATCCCTTTCTTCTAAATGGAGGAACTCTGTCGAGTTACTGAAATGTGAACATTGAGGCTGCTATATTTTCACAGAATAAGCTTGAAGTTTTGTTTTTTTTCCTGAAGACATAAATACAGGGTTTTAGCATATGCCTTGACTCTGACTCTGGAATGAGTAAAACCAGATGCTACTTATGCTTGAAAATGTCCCTTTTTTCTTACATTAAGGACTGAGGAGACTGGAGAAGAAAAAAATAAACTGATGATACTATATGTCCATCCAGCTTGAATTTCTCTCCTGAGGCATTTCTCACTTGCATAGCAAGTGTATAATACCAGTCTGTCTCAAGTTTGCCTGTATTTAGTTCCCCTCGTTAATGTGAAAAAATGGATAAAGCCAAATGTCTGGGTAAACGTCCAGGCTTGTAGACTGCTTTACAAGGTACTGGTGATCTTTTTGCATTCTATGAACATGAGAATTCCCACTTTGGAAAATGTTGCAGAGACTTTCCGCTGCACTTACTGCAACACTGAAGTAGAGGAAGATGGCTCAGCGTTTCCGAAGCACGACGCTCGAACCTTGCTGGCGAAGTTCAACGAGCAGATCGAGCCCATCTTTGTGCTGCTGCGTGAGACTGAAGATATTGTGCTGCCCTATGACTTGCTGGAGCCTCAGCCAACAGAAATACCAGAATTATCAGAAAGGTATGGACAACACCCTAGAACTTCTGATCAATGCAAATCCCCCCAACAACTTTACAGCTGTAAAATCTTTGAAATACTGAACTCACAGCATGTGGACTCCATTCTGCTTTGTTCAGTACAGTCTGCTGTTTAATGAAGTCTGTAATATCTAAGGCATCCTAAATTATTGCTATACCTTTTTAGGTTTTTCATACATTTTTATAAGTAATTTATTTCCCGGATTACTCCTTCAGCTAATGTTCGTAACCCTTACTGTAAGAAGGTAATGTTTCTCTATCAGTGTGCTTCATCCAGAGATGCACTACTGAAGAGACCTTGCAAAAATCAATGGTTCAGAACCATTTGCCTCTGAGAGAGGTAAAAGGGAATGTAAATTATTAGAGCACTCTGATCTAATAAGCTAGTCTGCTGACAAAACATTTTCTGGGGTTGGTTTGTTTGTTTGTGATTGTTGTTCAGTTTTTTTGTAATGGGAACTGGGAGGGAGGGGTGGGGGTGTTATTGCCTGAACTCTACCTCTTCAAAATGTGACACCTCATTCAGCTTTGATCCGAAGTTGGGCTCAAGTGTGCTGGAATCCTGCAGCCACTCTGAAAAATGGACACACAGAAGTTCTGCTTTTGGCCTTACATACACCCAAAACTTAACTATTGATGTCCAAGACTCAAAGCACAAGAAGAAAAGAAGAGAAAGATTAACTGAAAGGCAACCTATCTGGTTGTCACAGAGCACTGTGGAAGGAGCAGCAACAGCCACCAACAACAGTGTTGGTAAGTATAGTGTATTCACAAATTAATTCAGGAGCCTTAGTGCAGTTAAATAGAGCTTTCCCACTGAAAATGTAGTGAGCCTGGTTTAGAAGATAATGTTTCAATTCTGTGTAAATGGTTGTTAGACCTTAGTTTCCAAAATCTAGTTTTAAGACTGATTGAGGTTATATTCTTAAAGCCAGAAGCCAGGTGGATCCTGAAACTTCTGGCTTTAGCCATTCAGTAATTTTAGTGGTAATCTTTATAGTGGAAAGCTGCCAGAAATGTCTGTACTTTGAAGAAAATTCTAGCGTGGGTAAAAAAGATCCAGAGTAGAAAAAAATCATCTGTGTAGGATGCCTGCGGTAACTGTAAATGATTGATCCCTCTAACACTTAGTATTGGGTATCAGGAGTAAATGCTTCTGAAGAAAATGTTAAAGAAACTGTCACTGATAATGAAATCATCAAGACTCTTCTGATCCATGAATCCAAGTCATCATCTAGCACAGACCGGGCTCCTGTTGTCAAAAGCAAACTCCATGGATCACACAGTGATAACAGTGAGTTTGAAGAGGATGCCAAGCACTCAAGAGGAGCAGGAATGAAAGGCAGCAACTTTGAACAAGAGGAGGAACAGGAAACCCTGGGTCCTGTTTTAATGGTAGCTGGCCAGCCCCATTCCTATGGCGAAGTTAGTGAAAACCCAGAGCTTGTGTCGCTCATGACAAATGAAGAGAGAGACGCTTATATAAAAGTAGGACAAGAAATGTTCCAGTCTGTCTTTGAGTAACTACTACTGTAGGAATATCCAACCTTGCATAGAATGGATGAAAGCTTCTGACTTATGTTCTTCAAAGTTTACCACTGAAGGGTTTTGTTTGAACTTGCTCTTAAGCAAGATGGTAATCCTGTAGTAGGTAACTACAGTTCAAATATTATCATTGCAGCCACAGCAAGTGTTGTTGTTGCAATGCTTAGACTTTGTGGATGATGTAATTAGTTTTGGAGCATGAATCATTTCAGGATATGTTTGGATCTCATTAAAATAACATTTGAAAAGCAGTGATGCAATCTATAGTAAGAAATAAACTATTCCACCTTCCTCCCAGAAGTAAGTTACTTCCAGTAGTGAAACGAGTCCAAATCCAGTATGACTTGGTTTCATTCCATACACGTGTTCCACTCATTCGTTAGGCCACTCACTATACAACAGCAGAGGACAGGTCACACAGCAACCTCCTCCTAAGGGAAGAGCTGTTACTAAATTGCATTAGCAATAGATGAGAAGCAACTCTGACCTCTGACCATTCATCCTAAGAATAATTTTTTCAATTCTTTGTACTCAGGGCACTGCAGAACAGTCTTGAGTGGTGAATTGTGCAAGGGGCATTGGACGTAAAATATAACGTTTCATTTTGGTCCAGATCAGTAAGGGAGCAAGCAATTTTATCAAGCACAAGACTCTGCTTCTCCCATGTTACTCTCACATTCCCCAGTGTTCTTTTTAAGCAAGAAACAAATTCTGCTTGAAATCAACTGCAGGAATAGAAGGACTGCTATTAGGCATAAGTGAGAGTTTAACTTCTTCAGAAGTTCTGCTACTTGAGCAAAGGATAATGAGAGTAGACTAGAAGGGCACAGAGCAAAAAGCAGGAGGTTCCCTCCGAATGTTAGGAAGCACTTCACTGTAAGGGTGACAAACACTGGCACAGGTTGCCCACAGAAGTGGTAGTCTCCCACCAGGAAGACACTCAAAAGCCACCTGGGCAAACAGCTCTGAGTGGCCCTGCTGGCACAAGATGACCTTGAGAGTTCCCTGCTGACCATTCCATGATGAAACAGTTGAGAGAAGGTATGACAAAAGAAATACCATTTTACTGCATTTTCCATGTACACATACTGCTGGTTTTGACAGGTAGTTTTCTTCTCAGTAGCTGGTGTGGGGCTGTTTTGAATCTGTGCTGAAAATAAGTGTCGGTAACATAGATGTTTTCATTATTGCTGAGCAGCCCTTGCACAGAGTCCAGACTTCCCTGCTCACCAACCTGTGCCCCCAGTGAGAAGGCTGGGGATGCACGCAGGTAGGAGGGGACACCGTCAGGACAGCTGTCCCACACTGACCAAAGGGCTATTCCACACCAATATTCCATTCACTGGTGGAATATTCCACCAATGGCTATTCCACTCATATATGCTCCATATTTGAGCATACAGAGCTCAAAGAAGAAGGATCAGAGGACAGCTGGAGCAACAGCATTTGTCTTCCCAAGTCCCTGTTATGCATCATGAAGCCCTGTTTTCCTGGAGATGGCTAAACGCTTGCCATTTTGATTTGCTTGCATGTGTAGCTTTTGCTTTATCTATTAACCTTTCGTTCAACTATGAATTATTTTGGTTTCAGTCTTCCATTTCTCTCTCTGATCCCACTGGTTGGGGAGTGAGCAACCAGCTGCTTGGTGCTCAGTTGCTGGCTGGGGTTAAACCCACCATTCCAGGGCAAGAATTCAGGGATGTGCTCAGGCTTTCCTGAGCTTAGAATTTAAAGATTCAACATATAAACTAGCTTTATTTCAAATATGCACATATAATCTCACTTTACTTTATAAAAAATGTCCTCTTTTAAGTCTGAGTGATTCTTGTGCTAAATCAGCAATTAGAACTCGGCTTCATTTTCACAGGTTTGCCTTTGTTACAATGTACTTCCTTGCTCCTCCAAATGGTAAAGTTTTAGTACCACCAGTTTAAAACCTGCAGAGTAACTAAACTATCTTTTGCTAATCTACTTTCATCCTTGGACATGAGAGGCATGTGACCATAATCTGCCAATTCAAAATTCATTCATAAAACCTAGAGACACTCCAAACAAACTAGAAAAAAGTCACAGAAAAATTACATTCTCATTTTATTTAAACTTCAAGCACATTTAGACTTCATCACTATACTGTCTCCCACAGGATATAGCCATATTATTGTACTAACCTCAAAAGCAACATAATCCTGAATTAAAGATGAGTGCTTTTTAACTACTTTCAGAAAAGCTTTGTGTTCAATGTAAACAGGATCTTTATAATGCAGCAAGTCTGCTGAATAAGCTGCTTCTAGCTCAGTTTTATGACTGTTATTAGCACCTCTGATCTGAAAAACTGAACAAAGTCTTCCAATCTACTTTTCTGTAATTCTAATTCCACCTTTACCATGAGACTCCAGGAGGGGCTGACTTCAACTGTTTTTTAAAAACAACTTTAATTGTAGTTTCCTAAATTTCATTACAAAGTCAAACACTTCAGAACAGATACTCCAGACCTTCTATTGCAGCAATTTTAAGTGTTAGCTATGAAAGATACTAGCATTTTCAGACAGATTTTTTTGATCCTTTGAACATCAAAAGAATTCAGCAAATGCAGAAAAATACAGCTGGTTTCTGCAGTTAACTACAAATCTGGGGTATTCAACTTCACCTCAGATAAATGTGCTGACAGAAAGGAAGTCCACAGGCCACGAACAGGAACTTTTTTGTTACAGACAAGCTATACTCTAGGCTACAAAGACAACATATAGGTATGTACTGTGTCTGTACCCTGTATTTGAGAGGATGCAAGACACTGGGAGAATTTCTTGTCCCAGGAAAATTAGCAGTGTTTCTTGTAAGAGAAGAGCAAACTGCTACAAACATGCCAACAAGTCAATTAACTTCTGGCAACAAACTCAGCATACCAGTTTGTAAGCCAAAGAAAATTTTTCAAAAGAGAAAATTTACAGACAAGTCCAAACTTTATTTAAAACTACCATTTTGAACAATTTTAAAATTACCAAACAAGTCACAATAAAAAATAAAAAAAAATAAGACAGAAAAAGAACAGTGCAGCAAAACTGAACAGAAGTGGATTCAGTTCCAGCTGTTTAAACTGCCACAGGCAGAAGAACACATACCTATCCTAAGAGGCAGTGTGTTAAAAATTTTACATTTTTATACACTTCCAGAATTTTGGGAAATTAGTGCTGATCTTCCATATGCATAGAGTTGTATACATAGTTTATAAATGCAGATGTCTTCAGGTTATTCTTATGCATTTTGAGCTCCAAAAGTTTCTGTAAAATAAGAATAAAATCATTGTCTACAAGGCATCAAAAAAACTCTTGACCACATTTCAACTGCACATTTCATCCTCACAAGCATTTTGAGCCATGGCTTACTTGAACAGCTACAGCCATTCCCCCCATACACAGCTTAAGAACGCTTAGAGCTAGCTACAACTTGATCAGACTGCTCCCACAGCAGGCCTGGGCATCAGGATCCACCAAATGGACACAACAGGCTTGTGCTGGCAGAGTTGTGACACGCAGAATGCTGACAGGCAGTGACCAAAGTGGAAGCAAAGATGCATCTTCCCTCACACTTTGTTCTGGAAAAAAATCTGTGCTGCCACTGCAAATATATTAAATAAAAATCAGGTTTGTCAGCTTATACTATTTGAGGAATTGGAAGGAGGCACACTAGCAGAAAACTGCTATCAGAATACCCAGTTCATGCCTTTATATATGCAATTACTATACGTTCCACTGGAGAATTACAAGTCTAGCAATAAAATAGAAGTCTTTAACACTGTAATTTTGTCACAATATTATAGAAAAACCCCAACATTTTCTCTGACCTACATTTTTCATGAAGATGAAAAATTTTATTGCTATCACACACACTGGAACTTTTTTCTACCACATGGTATACTTCACATGAAAAACAGTTTCTTTCTCGCTGAAGAGATATTTTACTATTCTGAAAAGCCTCTTGAGTGTTTTATCACAAAAAACACTGAGCAGTCTGTCAGGAAATTATACTGAGTGTTATTAAATCAGATAATAGCAATTATAATTTACAATATTATTAAACCCAAGCTTGTGTACTAAGAAACAAAAATACTGCTCCATTTAAGTTTCAAAACCATTATGTTGTGACATGCACTTTAAATATGTTAATTTTCATGACTTTATCAGCCGCAGAATCTAAAACAGTATATAGAAGGGAGATGGATAGCAAGATAAAATCCCTTCATATCAATACACCATTTTCAAATGCATGATAACAAAACCCAATCTTTTTACAGCACCATGACAACTGCTTACTTCAAACCAGCGATATTTAAGTTGTAGCATTCCAGAGCGTTTTCCCAATTTGTGTGAATATAGAAAATAATTACCAGGTTCTTTCAATGTTTGGGCATCTCCTACTAATTCTTGATCTTGAGCTCCACCTCCATCCAGTAATTCATCAGACAAACTCTTAGTCTGGGCCTCTGTTTCCATTTTCTTCATTAAATCTGCCTTTGTAACAGAAAAAGCAAATCTCAGAATTCTGGATAATTCTTAGTGCTGTCTGGGTAACACAGACATTTAGGGTATACAATTCTAACAACATTTCCACAAATAATAGCAAAATACCTCTGAATACACAGCAAGTTTGAGGGGCAAGTCTTCAACTTTCACAAAGTCATCTTCATCAGATTTTTGACTTACATTTCCAGAACCGGGTTCCTGTTAATAAAAATCATGTTATTTAAGAAGTGCTATTTTGTTTTCTTTTCACTCCAAAACTATTAAAGTACATGAAAAAAACCAAACAATGCACATATCAAATTTGCAGATGGAAAGAAAACAAGTCTGCAAACCAGAAATAACATTGAAATCGAAAAATCTTATCACTTCTCTTGGATGCATCGTAACTGAAATATACACACGTATTCGTTCACTAGCACAGGTGACTCTGTATCAGGGCTGCCAGCCATGGAGCTTTCAGAACTTGCACCAGATTTGTTTTCTGCACATGCGGTATCCGGTGCTTGAGTTTCATTCACTGCTGAAGATAAGCTTGATGCTTCTGTTTTCACAGTGGCTGTTATAAAGGATTCTGGGGTATTGACTGCTAAAGCTGGTGTATTCTCCACAACACTGAGGTAATGAGGCACAACTGCAGCATCTTGTTCATCTAAAACCACAGAATTACATTTTAACTAGGCAGAGATAATAAAATATTCTGAACATACAAAAATGCCAATTATTATTATTCTTTTAAAAATTATGATCCAAAGCTATAAATGAGCAATGAAAGTGAATTACAGTCTCTCAGACCAACATAAAGCTGACTGAAGTAAAGCATCAGTTATTTGCACCCTTACACACTTCTTAAGTATAAGCAAATTATCACAT
>WAAG01000215.1:0-19671 GCA_013390105.1 Tichodroma muraria
ATACTCACAGATTGGGAGTTTCAAATGTATGGATAAATACTGGAAAAGGCCCAAAATGAACACAAAGGAAATTCAAGTCCTAAAAGCTATACTGAAGCAATCTGAAAGGCTTGCTTTAAACCTGTTAAAGGAAGGAAATTCACAGTTAAGACTGAAAATCCTGGCTGGAGCTCCAGCCTTCAAATACATACACTGCCTTGCAGAAACAAAAAGGGGTAGGCAAACCATACAAATCAAGACCACAGTGTCAGACTGGATTTCCAGTTTTAACTATGATTTGTGACATATTAGAGAACACTTTATTTCATTCTGTTTCCATAAAGTTGTAGCTCTTAGATGGACAGGCCAAGAATAGTCAAACTAGCTGAGGGTTTATTACAGCAGCAAAATCACCACCTTACTTGGGTAGTGAATAGATTTCTTGCTACAGGTCCATAAAAAATAGGAAAAAAAATTAGAAGAAAGGAAAAAAGGAAAATAAAAACAAAGGAAGCAATACTTTCAGAAGGCACAGCACTAGATTTAACAATAATTGCCCTTTCCAGTATAAATCTCTCTGTTTTACCTCCCACAGCACTATCAATCATGATATTCTGTGCAAGTGTTTTAAAGCAACTTCTGGTAATTTACATCAAACTTTGATTCAGCATTTGCCCATAATTCTTCCAGAAATGGGGTTTAATTTAATAAATAATTGTATATACACACATGAATACACACCCATTTATATGTATATACTTAAGAGCTTTCCTGAACAAAGGCCAAAATTAGTTTGAGATCAGATATATGGCTCAGATGACCTCTTGAGGCTCCTTCCAGCATTTCTTCCGCATAGCTTAGGACACAAATTCCAGAGCAATCAGGGTAAAAAAATGTGTCATTAACCAAAAGGAAATGCTCAATTTATAACTGGCATGCCACAAACTCAGTGTGTGGAGAGGCCAAAGACCAGCCTGAGTAGAGGGGACATGGAACAGGCAAAGTCCTAAAACAGGTGTCAGAGCCATTACACAATTTTAGGGACGTCATCAAGCTCACTTTTCACCTGTGAACAGGAATGACAGTGAAATTCAGAACCAACGTGAGGATTAACCAGTTATTATTGCAAAGGGCTTTGAAGAAAACAGGTGCTGAGTAAAAACACTGTATATTAGTGTGATGACTAATAAAAATGGTTACTTACAAGGAGCAAGAATCTAAAGCAAGGGGGGTACCACAGAAATCCAAGACATCTGGGGAGGAGAATCGGTGTAATAAAATGAAAATAAACCAAACCCGTGTTATTTGGCAATCTCACATGCAAACCACTTGAATTTCACACTTCTGGAGCTTATGTCATCGTTGACCCTCCACCTTCCACCTTCTACTCTGAGAAAACTGCAGTTTAGAGAAGTAGTTTAGTTTTATTTTCAAGCATATATAAGGTGGCAATGGGGCAGCTATTGAAGAAAAAAACTATCCTATTTAGTCAAATCACTAACTGGGATACTGTTACATTGTTTTACACCAGAAATGAATACACCTCTTCCAGCATCTATAAGAGGGGATGTAGGAAATCACAAATACTCCTTAGTATTTCAAGAACCTCTGGTATATTTAGAGACTGCAAGTGTATTTTGTATTTAACAAAGAAACTATCCATGCTTTCCAAATATCATCCACAGCCCTCCATAAATCCCCAAACCCCTCCCATTAATGGCTACTGCGTGATTAACGTTTGTACTGGGCCATTTTAATTAGTGAAACAATTCAGAGTTCTACCTTAAAAAGCAGCTTTGTGAAACTGCAGTAGTTGCAGAATATTTCACTCCTGGGCTTGATAAAACACTAAACCAGAAACTGCTTTCAAATAACTGCCTGCCACAGCACTTTTAGCCAACTTTTGCACCTGGTGCTGAGAGAAAAAGCCAAGTGAACTTTCACTCACTTGTTGCACGTCAGCTCCAATGTGATGTCTTTCTTCTGTTGTGTTTGGGTTCCTAACTGGAAGAGACAAGTAAGCTAAACTAGCAGCCAATCAATCCCTAAATTCTAAGAATGCAATAAAATTTGATACCAATAAATCTTTTCTTTTAACAGCCAAAAGAGATTAACAAAGGTATTTGAAATTTTATCCTCTGTACTTTCAATAGGACGATTACCTGACAACCCTGTTGAATCAAACAGCAAAATTAAAAGAGACACAATTAAGCTTGTATACACAAGGAACAGGATATGCATTTATGCATATCCCTATTAGGTCCTCCATTATATATTAGCCTTGATGTATTTTTCTTCCTCTTACAATAAAAGTTATTACGCCTTTGGACTGTCAAATAAAAATCCAATTGGCTGAGACACAGACCGTCAATATGAAATAGCTTTGCACAGCTTCCCTCTTGCTACAACCAGTCGACTATTTTCAGCTCTGTCATTAATTTGTTTCATGACTTGGGGAAAATCCACTTTGTCTTCTTTGTGCTTTCATTTCTCATCAGTGAATTGATCCATTTTTTTCCCGAATTTGGAATGCTGATGATGGCACAACATCATCAAAGACAAAAATGGTAAACAACATAAAAACACACTCAAGAATTAGGGATGATAAAAAATGCTGAGTATTGTGAGAATGGTTGTTAGTAACAATATCTGCTGAGTATACTGAAGTTGATATACTGGCATCAGGCCGTGTGTCACTACACAAGTGCTCATTATTGATCTATATATAAGATTCATGCTTGCTTGTATGTGATGGTGCAGACATGCCAGCATTCACAGCTCCACGTTGATGATACTGTCCACAAAAGAAACATTTGTCACAATGCTTTCTGTGTTACCATGAATTCTTTCTTAAAATGTAGAATCTGCCTTTTTCCCTTCTTCCTCATCTTGTGCTCTCCTTCACACAGACACCAACAGCAACGTTCCACCTGTTCCATCATTATCCACTTAGTTTCTCTGGCCTCATCCAAGATTCAATTTGGAAGTAACACATCTGCTGACACTCACTCCATTTACTACTTCTTGATGACTTCTCTGTCATCAGCACTTAATGTCCTGTAAAGCTACTTCCCAAACTCATTCTCCAGACCAAACCTTCTGCAGGCTCCAATGCACCAGCCACAGTTTCTCTTTCAAACCCCTCTGCTTCTTATTTCAATTATTCCCATTCTCTTGCTACTGAACATTTTGAGAAAGTGTCATGGGAAGCTCTTCCAAACTCTTCCTACTACAAGGCTGTTTTCATCTTCCTTTATCCCACTTCTTTAAACAACTCCTTGCTGAATCTCAGGCTTTGCATTCCTTATTCACAACCTGGGTTCCACTTCAAGCTCCATAATTCTGCTACAAGAGAGAAAATAAGCATTCCCACAAAGCAGCTCTTAGTTTTTGTTCCTGTACACCTTCTCTTGTCATAAATCTTTGGCCTTTTTCCCAACTTTGACCCACCTCAGTAGCTGCATCATGTCCTGCCCACTTAGTTTTCAATTTTTCTTTGCTCTCTTCCTCCATGTGTACAGATGTCCTCAGTTTATATTCTCTTTTAAAGAAACTGTTTCTCAGTCCAGCCCGTTTCCCCAAATCTTTTCCAATTTGTTTCTTTCTCTTCATCTATTAAAAAAGCACAGACTGTGAAGTTTTCAGCTAATGCACAGAGTTCCCCTCTTCTGTCTTGGATCAGCTACAACATGACTTTTCATAAATCCCATCCCTTAAAACCGTTAATTTTTGGGACACTGTGCGCCTCTTCCTAGCCAGAAACCTGGGCCTACAGTATGTCTTTATTTTCTCTGACTTTTCTTCTGCTTTTAACACTGTTAACATCTCCTTTTGCCATCAGAGAAATTCCTGTTTCTCTCCTTTCCTCCTGCATTGCTTTAAGACTTCTGCCTTGGGAGAGTTCTCTTTTAGTTGGGAGTTCTGACTAAACACAGAAATCTACATCTGAGCTGGTAGCCCAAGGCATAATTTATAGTCACTAGACAAAAATCACCCTTCTAGGTCCAAATTCACTTCACCCTGAAAATAAATCACAGAAATAATAATTGGTTTGGGTTGGAAGGGACCTTAAAGATCACCCAGTTCTGGCCCCTCTGCCATGGGCAGGGACAACTTCCACAATCCCAGGTTGCTCCAAGCCCTGTCCAACCTGGCCTTGGACACTTTCAGGGATCCAGGGGCAGCCACAGCCTCTCTGGGAAACCTGTGCTAGGGCCTCACCACCCTGAAATTTAAATGCCTGAAAGAAGCCAAATAAATAGTATCCTACAAGTAACATTTCTCTCTATTGTCACTGATTATTTCTCCAATAAGCAGATTCTGATTCACAGGAATATCAACTATTGATGATCAATAATGTACTGAAGTACCTTATATGTCATGTGCCCACACAGAGGTGCAATGCCTTTACCCAAGATACAACAAAATGGGCAATCTGGGCATGTAATGACAGGACATGACAGAGTGGCTTTAAATGGGCAGAAGGTGGGTTTAGATTACATATCAGAAATAAATTCTTTACTTTGAGAGTGGTGAGGCACTGAAAAGGTGTTTTTTTGGTGCATTTACCAGAAAAGTCTTAAAACCAAAAAGGGAAGAAACCTCAAATAAAAGCGAAGTTTAATATACATTTCCTGTGCCTGAATAGACTTAATTTTTCTATGGAACCCATGAGTAAAAAAATAAATCATTGATACTTTTGGATACAGTCATACAAAATTCCTAATATATTATCTTAAACAATGGAAATTTCTTGTGTTAACATACAGAAAAATCACAGGTAAAGCAGAGATTTAATTTTTTTCTCAGTTGTCATCTTTGTCAGGAATGGGTTACAGCCCATACTTGCTTTGCTCTGTTTATTTGCAAGTCTGAGATAAAAGACTGTGCAAGATTTTTTGTGTAAGTTATTTTCTGTCTACTCAAGGACTGTGCAGCCATCAACACTCCTATCAGGTAGAACTCGTGGCTTGAAGATAAAAGAACACAGAAATAAAAAGCATCGACATCTCCCACAATTAAATAAATACTGATCTAAGGGTTTCTGCTTTTATCACTATTTTTCTTGGCCAGTGACACTTACAGACACAAAAGGGCTGCATTTGCCAAAACTAAAGCACTTAAATTTTAAGAAAACAGACTATACAGTGCTTCAAGAAGTAAAATAGCTTCTGCCAAGTTTTGAAGTAGTTGTTCACTATTTGTATTTCCAAAATAAAATTGTTTTGAATGGTGGTAACACCTTTGCCTTCAGCTACTGCTTCCTTCTGCAGAACAGAACTGGTAGATGTTGACAAAGGTGGAGAACTTCAGTATCAACAGCTGTCTATTAATAACCAAGTACAGTATTAGAAACCCAGGACCTCTGAACACTAGGTGTCAGTGTAAGAAATGGAAAAAAATCAAAAACCTGTTGTTTCCAATCAGGTGGATTAGCTAAGAAACCAGAAGCAGCTGTGACCACATTTCCTTGTAACTCCGTAGCACTGTTAACAAGCCAATCTGTCTAAAAAAAAGTAATTCTGAAACTATCAGGTTTGCTTGAAATCAGATAAGGTGATCTAAAAATTACAATGAATTTGCTCTGTTAACCACTCTGAGATGACCTTTAAGGTTTATGACTTACACTTAAAGACCATGCAGAGTTTTACACTACTCTTTTTCTGCCACAGATATCCATAAATCAGTTTGTGTCTTTCACAACTTAAAGTTTACAGGTTGTTTTTTTTTTCTCAGAATCAATGAAAAACTAAATATCTATAACAAAAATACAGCTAATGCCTGAAGCCACAGAGGTGAGATGTCTCTCACTTCACTTAAGAAGTCCAGATTTTAAATGCATGGCCAGAATTTAAAATAACTACCTTAGGCCATGAAGAATAACTTCCTTGAAGTGCCCGTTTATCTCTTGTGACACAGAAGATAATCTGGCGTTGTCACCTCAGCTTTAGAAAAACATGTTTGTCATGTTTGCTTGCTTTTATGTTTTACCATTGATAAATTTCTGATTCTTTTCATTTAATGTACTTATTGCTGTCATAATCAGAATATTAGGCAAGATGGGTCTTCATGTGCAGGACAGACTTTATACACGTTTTCATATAATATTCTATTTATACCATACAACGAAGTTAAAGAAAGAATGAAACCCTGAATGTCCACTTTCAATTTGGCTTCTGGAGCTGGAATGTAATTATGATTCTCAAAATCATAATCAGAATATTGATTTACCAGAGTTCATCATATTGACCAACACAAATCTAATGATTACTCTTAAATTTCTTAACTTCTTGATTTGTTAATAAGTGACACCAATAGAAGTAGGCAAAGATCCTGAACACTGCATCTGTACACTAACTGTCCCTGCTCATCTCAGCTCATCTAAGGCCTCAACAGCTGCTAATGTCTACTATTCTCCTAAAATTTTACATAAAAATTAAATAAAGGACATATCTGTGTTTTGGAAACACAGGTCGGGTTCAGTTTATCAACTGTTTCATAAAAGCCCCAGAAGCCAAGGGAATTGAGTACACATATATTTAAGAATGTCACAGATTCCAAAGCCCACACAAGTGAAATTTCATACATATTTCATTCTTCTAGCCCAACAGCCTAAACAGGAATTTGATGTGTGAAGGGTGTAAAAAACAACTGTGTACATATAGAGACATATTTTCTTATATGTTTACAGTATACATAAATCCATGACATTGTTATTAAAGGATCAGTCTGATACAGAAAACCAGGAAATACTAGGATTATTGTTGTCTGCACTACCTTCAGTCTTTATAATTTATGTGTTACAACCCAACCTTTAAGCACTGATGACTTTTTGTTCTTCATTTAATTTAGTCAATGCTTTGAGTCTTTTTCTTCACTAAAGAACATGCTGGTACAACTTAATAGGTATTCATTACCTTCTGTTTGATAATTTGGGGTTTTAATAACAGTATCTTAGTCTCTTTCCACTTGCAAGGTCAGTGAAGTTCAACAGCACTGGATGCTGAGTAGCATCTCTGCATGAACAGGCAAAAAGCAGCAGCTCTGTGCTTTAGCACATGCTGACTCTGCACAGAGGTCCATGTAAAAAAAAAATCTGACCAAGTTACTAAATCCTCAGTCTCAAGAGAAAGCACAGAGAGAACCCAGAATCCCTACATGGGACTCCTGCATCATCTCCTGAAGTAGTCTGTCCTTGAGAATAAATAGATCTGAATTTGGTGAACAACGGGCAGATTATGTTTAAAGTAGAAAACTCAGGACACATCTCATAAAAATTACCATATAAACTTATCATATAAATCTAAATATTGACCACATTTAAATGCTGCAAATACACAGGGAACAATTAACCACTTGCTAGATATAAAGCCCCATCTCTCCTTTTCCATCCCACATGGGAAATGCAGACAAACTCACAGTGCTGGTACCCAGGGAAGTTTTTATACTACAGACTTATTTTCCAGTTTGATTTCTTCCAGGACAGGTGTGCCACATGTTTGCTGCAAATGTATGCATGTTGTTTATTCAACTCTACAGCAGCAATAGAATGAACAGGGGAAGGATTTCTCCCAGATGGTTTTTGTGAACTCCCTTTATCCCATCCATGTAAACACACAGCTTGTTCCAGCTTGCCGGGCTGTACAGCCACCCTGTGACTTAGCACAAAGTCTGAATGTTTAGTTAGCCAGAAGATTGTTTCCATCCTGTGATTCATTAGGTCCCTATGGTACCCTCAACTTCCTTTATTTTGTACAATCACAAATTATATTAGTTTGTCTTATTTTGATAACCCCTTTAATTAATGTCCTGCACAGGAAACTTCATAACTGTTTTAAAACAGACTCATAAAACAAGAACTTTTCCTGTTGCTGGGGTGGCATAAGTGACAGTTGCACGTAACTTTGGGATCAAGAGGGAACAGTGCTTCACACTGTTGGTTTTTATCAGTGGGCAATTCCTGATCATGAAGGAGCTGCTTTCAATTCTTTCCTTTTCTAAAAGGAATGTCAGAAATGCTACAATTATGTATATAAAGGTTACACATCGAACAGTTCAAAAACGTAGTAAACAAACCTGGAGCTGTGTGAGGTTACATGTTACAGTGACTGATCCATGTTGTGAACAAATAACAGCTGTGATTTGATTTTAAAAACCCAAGAACCCCTACAAGCAAAAAGCCTGTAAAGGACCAAGGAAGCTTTATACTTGCTTCTGTTTAAATCCTCGTTTTTTCCTACTCTCTTCTTACATTGACATAGTCTTTTTCTCTGAAAGGGCAAGTAAAAGTGAGTTTTCCCTTCTCCTTCTTTTGTTTTAAACTGCAATAAAAAGAGTAACAGCTGCAGGAATAAGGCTGGGAAGAGAAGAAAGTACAACATGTTGATCTAGAAAATATACAGCCCTTTGAAAACATAAAACTCATGTTTCTTAGGATAAATAACTTTGCATTTTGTATCAGTAAACTTACGCTTATCTCTGTATTTTCAACATTCCTTTTCCTAGGATAAAGTGGCAAATGACTGCCCAATCTTTATTAAATTCACTATAAAAGCAATTTATTCCACAGGATGGATTTACCACAGATCTACTCAGGACTCAGGCACACTGCTGAATCTCTGCATCTCATTCTAAGTTTTCTTACCTATGAATTACTGCTGCAATTTAATATAATCTACGCACAGCAGCATAGACTATTCACCTGCTGACCTCTGCTTTGTGTTTCAGTTGAGACCAAAGGACTGATTCTGAATTAAATGTTACGTGTGTAAGAGATAATTTATTTCAAATAGTAAAAACAACAACAAAAAATTATCTATGTGTACACTCAAAGTGTTCATTTATGCTTATATCTAACTCAGGACTCAAATCATGCTCCTACACAGGAAGCAGGAGTAGAATATTAATAGCATTAGGCAGCAACACAAGTTGAATGAAATTAAATATCACAGGAACATAAAAGTAAATGATGCAAGAAATTTCAACAGATATCATATACAATATGATTTTGGGCAACAGAAGTTCCTTTAAGTTGACACCACTGAATTCTAAAAAAAAGGCAACAGAGTGGGTCTGATTTCAATCATTTGACATCAGTTGGAGAGATCAGAGTCCATCTTCCAGCAGACACACACTGGCTGACAGGGAGCAAACCACAATTCTATTAACATGAATTCTACCACTCACGACCATCTCCATAAGGACTTACCACACATTACAAAGAATTACAGCAGATAAAACATTTAAAGGATGCAGAGCAAGGCTGTTGTGACGTGCTGTGGCCTTCCCTCTGAGCAGCCACTCCTTCGTGGACAGACAAGGTTACTTAACTGTATTTTTTGGTGTGCATATGTGTAACTCATCTATTCCTTTGTTGAACTCTGCCCTACCGCTAAAATATCTTCCATTTTGTAAAAAACAAATCTAATCTCTTCCCAAAAGCCATTTAATATCTCTGAAACAAAATGTAAAGAACTGAACTTCAAATCTAGTGTTACACTGAATAACCAAAAGCTGTGAAAACAGGTGCCTGCACTACTCCTGCCATACCCAGTGTGCCTAGAGAATAAACTGCTGGTATCTCATTCTGATAACAAACACCCAGCCAATACATTGCCAGCGTAAGGAAAGTAATTTCTTACCAGCTCTTCTCATTTAATTAGTACATCACGATCTTATTGTCTGTTTGCCTTTGAATGTGACATCTGAAGCATGAACAAGGAGCTATGGCCCTATCAAAAGAAGATACTAATAATATTTAGCTCTTAATATTAGTTTAATAATACTACATTTTCTTTTGAAACAGCTCAGAATGACAAAAATTTTGGAGAGAGCTGGTAAAGGTGAAAAGGGACTTTTCCTCTTTCTTAAATATTATATAAACCAATTTCAAAATTGTTTTATATCTGTGTATGTGCAAGATTTAGGGTATTTTGTGGCAAACCTCTCAACAGGAGTTTAATGATGAGCAAAAACTCCTATTCCAGTCCTCTTAGTTACAGCTTTTTTTTTCTTTTTCTTTTTTTTTTTTCCCCAAAAAGTGCTGAAAAATATACATTTCTCCCAAAGGAGGATCTTCAAGTTCCCTTTCTAAGGGTCTGAATAGATCTGAATAAGTTATTATAGAGGAAGATGCTTCAAAACCTTCTTAGTGCACATGGAGATTGTATCGGATATGATGGAAGAATGAAATAAAAGAGGTCTCATTCAATTTCAAATGGTCAGTAATTGAAAGGCTTGTCCCCTTCTGATTAACACCTGTTTGTATTCCCTGTTGAACTGTTTTTGCAAGAACAACTTTCCTTGTACTACTTGTGCCTAACCATAAAGAAAATATAGCTTTGATTGGAACCTCTAGTCTTAGCCCACATAAAGAAGTACAGTTTTAGCGTAACATAAAGGCATCTATAAATTTCTTAAACATTTACTTATAAATGAACATTTAGATCTGTTACCAAATACTATCAGACAACAGTGAACTCGATTTCAAATTAAAACTTAAATTCAATGCACTTATCAAATACATTATGCTTGACCAAAAAACGTACAGAACTTTCTAATGTAGGGGCTTTATGATTTTGTGTTGCTTGATATACAAAAAAGGTATAATAATTACAATATAAGCATAAAAAACTCAAACTCATGATACAAATACGATGGAATTTATCTCTCACATTTCATGCCTATCTCCTAGATATTCAAATCCAAGCCAGCTACCACAGGATTCATTTCTTCGTCAGCTGAGAATATAAATTCCCTGAGAGATACAAGCCCATTCAACTCAGAAAGTAATTCTAGGATAAAATGAATCTTCCTCTGGAGATACTCATTTCCTCCTATACATTGCTATGTACTTTTAGTAGAATTTCCCTTTATGTAAAGCAGTGTGCATATTATTCAAAATACACCCAAAAAAGGATCATAAAATGTGATGCAGACTCTTAAAAATCTGCTTTCCAGGAATTTGCCTCGTTAGTGCACTCATCTGCTACAGCAGCCGGACTTCATGAAGTGCATAGTGGTTTGAAGCAGTGACTGTATAAATCTGCCCAAACCAGAACTTGATTTAACAGAGTTCAGATCAACTCTGAAAATGGGAAGCTGGAACTATAAAGCTGCGAGATATCAGAAGTCAACCAATCAAAAGTAATCATGCTAGAAACTTTTTTTTAATGCAGAGGCTCGAACCTGGACTTAATCAACAAGAGAAAGCTCTTCTTGCAAATACTTACTATGAAAGATGTGTGCAATGTTCCAGTTTTATTGCAGGTATAAAAGCAATTTCTACAGTTTAGCTTTATACCTCTATTATGGATGGAAAAATGGACATGAATTAAACAAGAAATCATTAAATTACATAGTGAGAACTGCATAGCCCATTAACATGAGCAGTATGACAAAATCCAGGTGGTAAGCAATGAATTAACTTCTGCAGTCAGTTTCATTTATAAAAATAGCATTTTTCTAGTACTGGGTAAATCCCAGCAAAAACACCTACATATAAAGTGAACACTTCATGTAACTGCACGGAACAGCTCAATAAGGATGTGCAGTTGAGGATGACAAATGTGAAAAATTCCCTATCACAAGCCCGGGGCATGTAAAATGCTACTGAATTAAGAGTTCCGGCATGTGAATGTCAGAGGTCAAAGCAATGAGCTATTAAAGATACTTTCACTTCCTCAAGAAATAAAGTGCTGTCTTGGGCTGGGAGGGGAAAGGTTAGAAAAGCTGTTTATCTGCCACTCCATTCCCATTCTTCCTTCTGTCAGGAAATTCTACAAGCTCCTGCACCCCACGCAGGGTTAACCCTGGGTCACGTCCAGCCCCCAGTAAGTTCCCAGCTTCGATTCAAGTGCAAAGACCACATGGCCACAGGTTGCACTTTCTCAGCTGCAGGGTTTGGTAAAGCTCAGCTCAGCGAAGACTCGGTGGGACAGAGCAGCCCAGAGTCCAGCACGTTACTGCTGAGGGAAGAGCGGAGCCGCAGCCATCGGTTTGCATAAATTACAGGGGTCATTAACAAAGAGAAAATGTTACTTTGTCAGAGCTAACGCTGGAATAAGAACTACAAATATATGCCCAGGGCAGAGTGTTTAACCAGCAGGAAACCTGCAGAGAGGGGAGAGACGTTGTCCCCTCCGAGGAGCCACGGGGCATGTTCAGGACAGCCCAAGAGGAGTGTAATAAGGAAAGAATCCACAAAGATGCCAGGAGACTCTGGAGACAGGGATACACTGTTGGGCTGCAGAAGTATGAGCAGAAAGAAACTGCCTGGAGCTGGAAGGGATGCCAAGGCATTTGCTGAGATGCAGGAAACTACTGAATGGCTGCTGGATTAGGTGTAAAGCTGAAGGAAAACACCTGTTGCAGGCAAACAGTGGGCAAGAGGAAGTCTAATTTTAGTATATTTCTATTAAAAAATATAAAGGTCTTATATGCATGAATACATAGTAGCATATATAAAATATATATTTTATACACACATAAATATTTATACTATGTGCTGTATCCTATTCTGAATCTCATCATTTTACAGAAGTTTTTAGCTCTATTTTATGTAGTACCAGTACCTACCTTGAAACTTAAAAATCCTTGTCACTGCTAAAAGGGCTCATTACAAAGAAGAGGTGTAGGAACTTGCAGCTCAAAGCTCTAGCTAATCCAAGGATTCATCAGATGTAAATATTAGTTATAATATGTATTAGTACAATCTATACACGTTAGTACTGTATAATGTTCATTCCCATACATGCTGGTAATTTCATTCAAATCACAGAATCATTAAGGTTGGAAAAGACCTCTGAGATTATCCAGTCCAACCATTAACCCAGCACAGCCAAGACCACCACTAAATCCTGTCCCTCAGTGCCACATCTATGCATCTTTTAATGGCTATAATAAGAAAAACACACTTTTTATGAACCTACATGTGGCATGTCAGATTATATCTTTCTATACAAAGGTATAGTCATTTGTCAGATGGCAAATTCATGCTATGGTGTAAAATACCATGATTTATTTTTTAAGAGAAGCTGTTGACTTCAGTAAAATATAGAGAGGTTCAAATTTAGAGTTGTTTCTGACAGATGTGATTCAAAATAACCTCATTTATATAACACTTTCATTGCCTTTCAATATATTAAAATATTCCACATTTTGGCATTATTTTTTGACAGAAATCAAAACATTACATGGGAGGAGTATTAAGACATAAATCCTAAGCAAATAACGCATTATCACAAACAATAGAACACAAAAAAAAAAAAAAAAAAAGAGACATCAAGGCAGTTTTTAGAAGAATAGCCAGTTATTTTTTTTTTAACAACCTAAAGTTTTTAACAAAAAACCCATCATAGCTTTCTTCCCAGGGTTAGGTGGGGTTGCACATCTGGTTCTACAGATCACTGAGGCCAGAGCATCGGCTCAGTTTCTGTGTTTCATTTGTTCCTAAACCCTGGACAATTTGCTATTAGTCTTTAGATCATGAAAGTATCATGTGGATTGAAGGAGTTTTAGAGTGGAGGCTATTTTGACATAACAGATATGTTCTTACCAAATTTATCAGCTGAGTGTGGACAATGTCTTCCACCAGAATTGCGGTTTCATGGAGTGGCCTGCGAGCATCTCCCAGGGAAAACCTGAAACAAAGAGGTTCATTGCAAGGTTATGGACATTGATTAAAAAGAAGTATTGGTCTCCTGAAAGATAAAAAGAAGAAAAAATGAATAATAACAATAAGGTTAGTACACCTGTATATACAGAAATGGATCACTCAGCCTGGTGCAAGGATTATAAACCAAAGTCATGTGATTAGTGGAACAAAAGAACTGCAAGAATGTACACTAAACATGTGTGGAGACAAACTGAAAGACTGAGGAAACAGAGGAAAATCCAGTTTGCAGGAACATTTGTGTTCCCCTTATCAATAAACAATGCTGGTAAACTTGTAACAATGGATGAGGAGAAGAGTGACATACTACACATTTTTGCCTCAGTCTTCACTGACAACCCCTCTTCCCACACTTCTATGGATGATCTTTAATGTCCTTTCAAACCCAACACATTCTATAATTCTATAATTCTATGAGAAAAAGCAGGCAAAGCTGCAGCATATGCACTACTAATTCTGCATTTGCAGCCCCCTTTGTTTACAAAATTACCAAATAACTATTTGAAAAGGTAAAACGCCGACAGGTTTTTTTTTATCCCAAATCTAAATGCTGGTCCTAAGATGTGGAAGAAACAAATCAAAGGTAAACATTTTTATACATAATAATGTATGTGAAGCTCCTAAAGCCTACGCTGCAACGTGAAGTGGCAGGAGGTCATAAAGAGATGAAAGTGTTCATATAATATCACAAACAAGAAGCAAGGTGAGGCCAGCAAGCAGCACAAAATGAGGAATTGTGACAATGGGCTTTGCAAAGTATTTTCTCCTCTTCCTACTTTTCTTATGCTTCTTTTTCTGCTATTTCTTCTTCTCTATGAAATAAAGTCTTACATCATTCTAGCGAAAGACAACTCCTATGCTGTTTAGTATTTCCTCAGAACATTTCTGAGAATAAAACATTTTTTCTCCTCCTAAAGTTGAGTTCTTAGAATACAAAAACAAGTACACTAACATACATTTGTTGCAAATTAAACAGCACAGGTCAACAATAACACTACAGATTCTTATAAAAAGAGTGAAAATTTACTTACAAGCAAGATTCAAATCTTTATAGGTGACTGAATATATCAATTATTTCCTTATGAAAGTATTAGTCTGCCTTGCAATATAGTAAAACAATATTTTATCTACGAACAGCTAAAGAGCTCTATAATAGGGTTCTTTTCCTTCATCTAATGAAATTATGTCCAGTGTTCTGCAAACAGCATTTCAAATTCTAATAATAAATAGATAAATAGAAAAATAGAAAAATAGATAAATAAATCTCAGCCTGATACATGTAAGAGCACAACAAGAACTAAATCTGAGCATAATACACTGTACTACACCAGTCACAACATGAGGAAATTATACTCGGTATTTGTCCCTTATCATTTGTCTCTTTTGTTGGGACTATCAGCATCTTAAAGACAAAGTTGTGCTTTATAACATGTACATTTCTAAAATGAGCACAAGTCAAATAATTTTTTCTCCATTATGCAGGGCTCCACATGTACATGGATTAGAAAGTCAGGCACTTCCTAGGACTACAAGGACAGCACAGCAATCCATCCAGAGACCATTAAATATCTTATGAACTGCAAATACACAGACATGATGTAGGAAATACATAGAAATAGAAATAGAAATATTTATTATCATAGTACATTGGAAGATTAAACAGTATTTAAACCATCACAAATTCAAAAAAAGTGCTCATACAGGATAAAGCTCAAGTTTTTCTTTTTCTTTTTATAACAGTAAAGTTTGTAAGTAAATGAAAACAAGAATTAGCATTTGTTTTTAATCATGCAAGGTATATAAAACCAAACAGAAGAGTTAACACAAACATTATATGTTGTTCATTCGTAACTGCTGATCTTCTGTTTTTTAAACATAATTATTCTTTCTTTTTAAGGCTTCAAATACAAAATAAATCAACTATGCAAGACAGTAGTAAACACCTGGTGTCCAACATGAGCAGCTTGGACATATATTTCTCATATTCACAGTTTTACTCAGCACCCCAAATGTCCAAATTAAAGGGCTTGCTTGGGGTTTCTTTCTTGAAGACAACAAAGTGCAAGAACCAAAATCTGTTTTTGAGGCAGGATGCGGCCTCTGCGTTGAACTTCCCTCCCCACCAGCATTCAGAAATCTCTTGTCACTAGTAATTCACAGTTCCCCAAAAGGCAGGAGAGGCAGAGAAGTTGCAATCATGACACATCGATCCAGAAGGATACAAACATCAAATCTTTTTGGTCCATTTTGATGGACTACTCAGGATAAGGGATAATGGCTTCAAACTGAAAGAGGATAGATTTAGAACAGGTACCAAGAGGAAACTCTTTCCTGTAAGGGTGGGGAGGCCCTGGCACAGGCTTTCCAGAGTGTGGCTGCCCCTGGATCGCTGGAAGTGTCCAAGGCCAGGTTGGACAGGACTTGGATCATCCTGGGATAGTGGAAGGTGTCCCTGCCCATGGCAGGGGCTTGGAACAAGATGATCTTTAAGGTCCTTTCCAACCCAAAGCACCCTGTGATTCTGTGATAGACCAGAGTTGATGCTGAGACATGAAGTAAGGTTAAAGTCAATTGCACTTCTTGATTTAATAGAAAAATCAAGTTCCAGATGCACCTATTTTCTTCCTCCCTCACTTCCATGCTTTCTACCTTCCAAAGCTATTTCTATCTCAGTTTGCCTTCACTGTTTTCCCACGTAACTTCTGCCAGCTTCTTTCCCACACACAGAAAACTAGATACTGGCATGGTGGTTTCAGCAAAAAAGTAAAAACCACCACACCCACCCACAGTCGCTTCCTGTTTCTTTGCAATGGATCCAGGACCTTCAGACACTAAAATAAAAGTAAAGCTTCTATATTCGTTAATTGTATTTGTATAGCATTTGATATATTTCTTGATTCTAACATGCTTTTAGGATAACATTCTTTAAGATACCAAACACAGCCTTTTTTTACATCTTTCTGCTACCAGAGGTAATAACTAGAAGTGCACAACTAGCTTATTACTTTAACTCTTTCATTTTTTCCCTGCCCTTTTGCATTGTACCTCTCCACAGCAGAATAAACACTAAACTACGAGTCAGATGGTTCAGATTTTCCCAAGTTGCAGAATACAAAGTAGTTTAAGAACTAAAAGAAAACACTTCAAAAAAAAAAGACCCCCAAATATGGTGCCCTTGCTTCTGGGAAGTGTAGCTGAACTTGATGCTTTAATATAAGTTATGAATTTCATTTCACATGTGCTTTGCTTTTATGGTTCATGAGAGTCTTTTTAAGAACCTTCCATTCACTAGACATATTAATAAGTCTTCCTAAGAAACACATAAAAAAATCTGTTGAAAACAAAAAAAGAGCCATTTCTTCACAGGTAAATACTGAAGAGGAAATATATCTAAATACAACGTTAGCAGAGCATCAAAGCAGTAAAGTATTATGGAAGACAGTTCTGGTAATAGAAGCATCGACCCATTAGACATGTCCTACAATAACAAAGCCTTCTTAGAAGATCCTATTTCAAAGGTTTGTCTGTTTTAAGGAAACATTTTTACAAGGGGGGGATCAACTTTCCCAGATTTTCACAGGAGGATTAAAATAGTAGCATGAAGAAAGAAAAGACTGCTGCAGTGCTTTTATTGTTTACTTTTAGCTTCTATTTCTAATTTATTTAAGTTCCTGTAATGATGTTTCCAGGCTCTTCAAAAGGGTAACTGTCCAAGCCACTAAGTGCCTACATGAAGTATCATGGTACTATGTGTAAACACACGCTCATACTTGGCACATGCTAAGGTCTGAATGCTGCTCATGGTGCAGGGACTGACATTTATAAGAACTTCAAAATGGGCAGTTGCAGAAATAGATAAAGCACTTTTTGCATATTTTCGGGGGCTTAAATGCCTGAGAAAAGCATTGGGGCAGGCAAGGCACAAGCTTGGTTCAAACACCCTGATGCAGAGCTTTCCAGGTGGCCAGACCACCAGGAGAGTAGACTGTGGAGACAGAGAGCTGCTGCAACCTCCCGTCCTCCACAGCCTCAAAAAGCTGTCCTGGCCAGAAAGGAACTATAACCAGGGTGGCTCAGAGTGCACTGAGCTAGAATAAATAGTTTCCCTCACTGGGGTTTCTACTGAGTTCACACAATAACAAGGCTGCCCCAACTCATTCAGAATTTACCACCTCAAATAAATGTGATGAATCCAGCCTGGGGAAAGTATAAAAGCAGCCAGGTAGTCTGGTGGGAAATATGTACAGCCTTTTTTTTTTTTTTTTTTCTTTTCTTCTAGAAATCCCTAACAATTCTCTTTTTCTGTTTCTACATAAAGGACGAGTGTGTGCCCAGGTGGGCAAGAAGGCCAAAGGCACCTGGCTTGTGGCAGCAGCAGCGTGGCAGCAGGGCCAGGGCAGTGAGTGTCACTGTGCTGGGCACTGGTGAGGCCACACCTCGAGGGCTGGGTCCAGTTCTGGGTCCTTCACAAGAAGAAAGACATTGAGAGGCTGGAGCATGTCCAGAGAAGGGAAGGGAGCTGGAGAAGGGTCTGGAGCACAAGTCTGATGAGGAGCAGCTGAGGGGGCTGGCAAAGGGGCTCAGCCTGGAGAAAAGGAGGTTTTGGGGGGGACCTTCTGGCTCTGCACAACTCCCTGATGGGAGGGAGGAACCAGGTGAGGGTCGATCTGTTCTCCCAGGAAACAAGGGACAGGATGTAAGGAAATAGCCTCAACTTGTGTCAGGGGAGGTTTAGATTAGCTATTAGAATAATTTTCTTCACAGAAAGGTTGGTCAAGCACTGGAACAGGCTGCTCGGGGCAGTGGTGGAGTCACCAATCCTGGTGAGATTTAAAAGATTTGTAGAAGTGGTTCTGAGGGACGTGGTTTTGTGACTGACCTGGCAGTGCTGGGTTAGTGGTTGGACTCGATGATAGAGGGTCTTTTCCAAGCTGAATAAATCCATGATTCCGTGATCCAAACTTCCACAGGGCAAGCAAATACTTCTGTACTCAACACAGAGGTATTTATTTGCTCCTGCCTACAACCAGACTGAGACTGTGGGTCACAGGGATCCATGTGCCTGCCATGCCACAGTGACCTGAGAGGGTGCAGACTGTGTATGGGGGAGTGCAGCCCATGACCTGGATGAGAGGTTTGGGATCCACATAACAATCTGGACATAAATCTGGGCTGCATATTGGAGAGACCAGAGGGTTTGTGACTTGGCTGCTGGAAGGACCAGGAGGTCTACAGCAGCTGCTGGGGAAGCTGTGGGGTTTGTTTGTGAGACCACTTTCTTTGTGTGTTTCTGCAGGTGAGGACTGAGCTCTCCAGCACAATGACTGAGCCTGAGACTTCTGGTTTTAACAATGACCAAGGTGTGAATGCTCATCACATACAGAACCAGCTGATTCACTGTTATCAAATCTAAAACCAAGGATCCCATAAAATCACAGAGAACAAATCAGCTACCAGATATATTCGGATGTGGGTTCACATCTCCTCAATTG
Source organism: Tichodroma muraria (assembly GCA_013390105.1). Lineage (NCBI taxonomy): Eukaryota > Metazoa > Chordata > Aves > Passeriformes > Sittidae > Tichodroma > Tichodroma muraria. The sequence goes on from WAAG01000215.1 coordinate 19,144, forward strand.
TAAGAACACACAGCAAATTCCTCTTCTGTCAGCTGTATAGTGGGAATGCACTCAGAATATACAGCATATTAATTCTCACAGATTATAAGGAAGTGTTCTCTGAAATGTATGAAATATTGGAAACCTATGAAACTATAATGAAACAGTCCAGTTCATGACAAAGAAAATCAGCTTTACAGTACTGGGCACAAAAAGTCCAGAAAACTTCCAGCAATTTGAACACCTGAAGGATAAGCATTACAAATGACTGTAAAACAGTAAAAAGAACCTTTGGAAAATCGGTAATACAATATCTTGAAGTAATTCATTTTCATACCAGAGGATGCCAACTGTGAAGACAAAGATAAAAATGTGGAGATCAGGTCCCTTAGATGACAGAAAATTAGGAGACTCCTCTGATGAGCATGGGAATGAGCCTGACATTGCAACAGACAACCCAGAGAAAATAGCATAAGGATAGTACCTTTTTCAAAGTCTCAAAAGCTAAAGATATCTCCTGTCTCTGCTTTTTTTTTTTTTTTTTTTTTT
>WAAG01000215.1:22304-45928 GCA_013390105.1 Tichodroma muraria
CAGGATCAGCCCCTGGGATCATCAGAAGCAACAGTCCTCCAGAGGGTCTTCAGGCTAGTACCAACCCTAGGAACACAGCCCTCCGTCCATCCCTTTTTCTATTTCATCAGCTTGCACAAGAGGATGTAACAGGAGAGAGGGACAAAATCCTTGCTCGAACAAAGGCAAACAGCACTCCCTGCTCATCCCTCATGGACTACACTGTTATTTCATCATAGAAGGCTGTCAGGTTGGTCACATATGAATTCCCCTTCATAAATCTGACACTTCTAAATCACTTTCGAATCCTTATCAGGCTCAGAAATGATTTCTAGGATGACCTGCCCAGGGGTCAATGTGAGGATGACTGGTCTGTCATTTCCCAGATCCTCCCTCTCGTTCATTTTGGGCACAGAATGGAATTTTCTTCCTTCCATGCCTCAGGAATGAACTTCCCCCAGTTGCCACAACTTCTCTTCACAAGCAATATCATACATAAAATCAAAGCAGAATCCTGTATATTATATCATTGGAAGAGCAAATATGTAAATTAAAGTCTGATTTCAATCAGAAAGTGTAGAAAGATTATCTGTACTTAAACTTTTATGACTACTGTTAAGACATGAAAAATGATTTTGTGTATATAAAAGCACAACTTAGGAGATACATTTGAGTAAAAGGTTTTTTAAGTACTTTTTCCTTCCCCGTGGTCAATATGCAAAATGTTGGCAATTTTGATGCAAAATGCTATAGAGGTCTACTTTCAGCAAACTATTTATAGGTAACTGTGTTTCAGAGTGAATATGGATAAATTCCATCCACACCTAATTTTCTAAGTTCTGCTAAAAGCTCTGCAGAATAATCTTTCTACATATGGTCTTCACTGAACTAACTTGGTTACTCTTTGTAAACTGTGGGATGTTCAATATCCACTGGCTGGGGAGCAGTGTCATTTTGTAAATTAAGTGAATGCTTGAATTTAGACAATCAGGTCATGTAGGTGCTCTTAGAAGTCCTGTTATTAATGAAAAACAATAGACTTCACCTTCTGGGTTTTTTTTTTCCCTCTTATATTATAGTAAACACTTTCTAATTGCTGAAAATCTTCAGATTCGTCCCAATGCAAAACTGTGGCAAGACCCCTTTCCAGTGTCATTGTGTACTCATCAAAATACACCAAGCTCTAACAGTTAAGTGTCTTAAACATAAATTAATTTTCTAAATCCTTATGACTGGCCAAGGAAAAAGACATAATTTATTCCAGTTGTATAACATAGTATGTTCCATTTGCTCATTCACAAAGGGTTTCAGATTTTCAGGAAACAAATGAGACAACTGTCTTTCTCGACCATGCAGACTGGACTGTGATCAGTCACTTTTGCTCTAGGAAAAAGTTCATCTCAACAAAATACCCAAACACAACTGGAATTTAACAAAGCCAAGGGAGATGAATTCTCAGCCTGTTCTCAAGAGGACAGGGAAAAAGAGTGATGAGGAGAGCAGGAAGTCAAAACATCATTTCACTGTATATATATATTATAAGTGTTAACCAAATGTGGAAACCCCTTGCTATTTTAAATCTAGATTAAAACCACAAGACAATTTAAACTAATCCACAAGATACAAAACATAAATGAGGATGAATGTTTTATGCTAATTTTTAGAGAAATATTATTATTCCTTTTTATATTCTCCAAAACATCAAGGCCATTTTTCATTGTTTTAAAAATTCATGTCACAATTTTATGAATGTGTGGGTGTCAAATGATGATAATTAAATCCAATTCTCAAACAACACACTTCCTCATCAGATGGTAACATGTTTTATAACATCAGTTTTCATATTTTACTACCCTTCCTGAAGTCAGTGTCTGGAGAAGGGAAGCAACTTGTCCACTGTGGTTGGTGTCAGAAAAAGCAAGTTCTCTCTCTGGACCTCCCATTGCCAAGGGATAACAAGTGCCCTACTGACAAATCAGGCTTTGCAAATGGGAGTTATTTTAAAAGTAAATTAGCAAATTAAATTTAATTTTAATAGTAAAACAAAATGCTATGAAAAGTCCACCCATAAATGTAGGGAGCCTGTATTTTTAGGCTTTAAAAATTTAGGGAGCCTTTGCACTATTTGTGTGAGAGAACTGTTGCAGTACTCACTGTAATAGTGAGGAGAAATAGTAAAAGGTGTCAAAAAACATAACCTATCTCAAAAATACGGAAATGTTTGAGACCAAAAGAGGCTTAAAAATATCAGCATTTCTCATGAACACTGTAAAACCCAACTATGAAATTAATATTCACAGTATTCTACACTTATATTTTAAAAATCCTTTACAGAAGTAACAAAACCACTTTAAAATACTTATTACAACTTTTGGTTCAACAGTATTCAGAGCTTGAAAATCTGTGCACTAAATTACAGTTAATGACTTTGAGGCACAGCCATCTACAGCTATGAAGCACTACAACCCCCCAGTTATCAAAAATCAAATCCACTCTGAGCTATTACTGTGTTATGAGTGAACCTGTGACTCAAAAATAGAAACTATTTCCCCACTAGGCACAGATAAAACACATCTACTAGGAAGAAAAGAAGCACAGTAATTAAAATATAGAATAATTCTTTCAAATAGTTGAGTTTAATTTAGATTTACTTTCAGGAATTTAGGTTTAACTTTAGGAAGTACTGAGCACAACAATACTCTTACTTTTCTGAGAGTAAAATTCTACCATAAGATATATCAATTTTACTGGATAGAACAATGCTTTAAAAACATATATTATTTCAGAAATAAAACTATGCAACCTTCTCCCTAGAGTAAGAAACTGGAAGTTCTCTGATAAAATCTTTTCTGGAAAGTCAGGGCAATTTCATATCAATGGTGTGCTCTTTTTCCTGCTTTCAAATGGATTACTTAGATGTTTTAAAATGCTATAACCCACAATAATCTGTTCCAGGCACCAACGAAAAGGAAGAAAAAAATTACAGAAGTCAAGATGTCGCCTGGAAGCACTTTATGGCAAACATTATAAAGATAACACAGAGCAGAGAAGCTCTGGCTCAATCCATTATAAATACCCCATTCTTCTTAAAATCACAAAAATGTATTTATAGTAAAGAACTCTTAGAGGCTTTTTCCTCCAAAGACTTCATTTAAGTACAATTTGGCAGAATTTTTGGAACAAGAAAAGAAGAGATTTATAAAATATTGATGTCTTACAGTCACCATAGTCTTGATCTACTTGCTACAAAAACAAAAGCAAGGACTTTGGAAGATGACCACGTCCGTGTCTACTAATTACAGTTTAGTTTTTTATTTAATCCAAAATGAGCTGTCTACCAGCTAGACTGAGTAGACACTAAATCATCACTTAGACAACTAATGTCTCATTAAAAACACAAGTTATTCTTCTCATTTTGTTACTGGCACAATATATTTTTAAAATAAATACATGTGATATTACCAAAAAAAACAACAAAATAGAACAACAAAACCCCTAAAAACCCCACCCATGAAAAACCCCAAACAAAAAAGAAAATGCAAACCAAAATGGGCATACTGACAAATGATATTCCTGCATACACAATGTACAGATCAACGTTTTTTCCCCCTGTGTTCAAAGGACAGTACAGATGTTTGCCCTCTCTGCTTTCACCCCAGCTTCCCTCCGTGATTACAAGAAAGGGACAAACACGGATGCAATAGGCTGCACTGACCACCCCATTTTGCACTAAAATTATTAAATAATCACTTCGAGTGCAGGGATGAACAAAAGGAAATAAGAAACAGCTTTCTTGAGTTTCTCAAAATAAATTGTTTTCTTTCTTTCAGTCAGACATGGCTCAGTGGAAATCAGGAAGGGGAAGATGTCAATATCTGGGCTTTGGAAATATTTTCGCGTAAGCGAATTAGGATGAAGCAAGAACACAATCTTCACTAAAAAAAATCATGCTCAAATATATGAAAAGCATTTTGCTAACAAAGTAAAGAAGCAAATCTGAAAGTACCAAATATTAACTGCTTAATAATAATACAATAACGCTAAAAAAAAGGATGTGAAGCTATAGTCCCAGTTTGACATGAGTCAAGAATAAAAGACAAAACAGGAGGACAACTGGCATTCATGTGGGGCTCAAAGGAACATCCCAGGGAAGAAATTCACAGTTAATTATTTCATTTTATTGATAGTAGTTTAGAAGGGGTCAACGTAAAGCACAAGTTGGCATCCATTTAAATTTGCCCTTTAAAAATAATCTTTTCTGAGCTTCCTCAATTAAAGAAAAAGACAAACATGAACTGTTCTCATTCGGGTGGAACATGCATGACTTGGTGTTTGACTTGGTGTTTATTGACAAGCATTTAGATTTAAACAACTGAAAATGTGGAGAGAATTTACTATAAAATTACAGGTGTATTGAATTAATATTAATACACAAATGATTAATTTAAGAATTTCAGGCTGCTCAAATAGGGGCAAAATCAGGAATCAAATACAGGCATTTATAAAGTTGGGGGTTTTTGGCTGGATCTTTTTTCTTAGTTTTTTAAATATACATTTCACCCAGCATTATGTCCATTACATGAGTTAAAGTAAATCATTACCATGGATATTGTATTTTTCTTTCTTATCTGTATCTGCAAAACACAATGTGAAATGGAACACGTAAAATCCTAAATCCCTTATTTACCAAAACAGAACCAGGCAAAAGAAGTTTTAAAAAAACCGTACCACAGTCCAAAAGTCATTCTAAGTAACGCTTTCAATTACTTATTGCACATTTCTATGACTGCGGAAGAAAAAAATACTTGAAAAGATAAACAAAACCCACAGATGCTCAGTGTCAAGCAGCTTTTAAAAAGAAACAAACTTCCAAAACAAGAATTAATCTCTATGGACAAAAGTGTGGAATTGACATCCTCAAGGGAATGATGTTCAGCATCCCATCTCCCCCTTCCTCTTCTTCCTTGGAGCCAAGGCAGCAGCGACTGGACTCAGGGAAAGAACAAATTCTCAAGGAGAAGCTGTAGTTTCACTGAATCAGAAATTACAGAGGCAAGAAAAAGCAAATGTAATCTTTGGTATCAGAACAATTTGTTACAGGAGAGTAATTAATGTCTCCATTCTGCAGTAATTGAGCACCCCTCATTTCTTTCCTTTCAGCTTCAGAGAGGAAAAGGCACGAGCTGCTCTCTGGGGTATCCCAAGTGCCACAAAGAAGGCAGCCACAAAACACTGAGCTTGAGCTATTCCCGGGTATTTTTCCTTTTTAAAACACCCTGACTGTGCTTCTATATCAAGGCACAGTCGTTGCTTCTTAGAGCTGCAGCTTGGCATCACTCGTGAGCCCAGCAATGGTTCTCGTGGCTGGGACCTGTGTGGTCTAGGGAAGCTCTGCTTCCTCGGAAATGTGTGGCATCAAACAGAGTTTATTTAGAGCCCAAGTCTCTCGGGCACACTATGTAAGTTTATTGTTTATCCCTTGCCGGGGAAGTCTTCTGAGGTCAAGGTAAGAAGCGGGAGGTGATATTTGATATGAATGTTCCAGCACACGTTATGTGGTCCACGGCTGCAGCAGCCCCACGAGCGCTTTGCTGGTGGTCCGTGGAGATCTGGCCAGTGGAAGGTGCTGGCTTTCCCTGTTTCCAGCTGCTATATCATATTTGATGTATTTTTAGCCTCAGTAAATATTTTCCTAATATTCCTTTTCCATGTAAGCAATTAGTGTGGTTACCAGGGATGGCAGCAGTAGTGGTATTTGGCTGCCAGGGGGAGAAGAGGTGGTCCTTCAGCTGGGCACGGGAGGAGAAGCAGAATGTCCTTTGGAGGTGGGGGAAACCCCCACAAGAGCCACGGGCTTAACACCTCCATTTCTCCACTCACTGAAGAGAACAATTTAATTGTTCTTTTTTAAGAAAATTCTGTTGACACATTTATTATCACTGAGGAGAAAGGAGCAAACCAACAAGTTGCACTTTTTAGCCTTATAAAAAAGACAAGGTATAAACAGTTTTTAAAAATATGTGGCATTTCTGACATTGAGTTTTGCAATTCATACATTTCTTTAAAATCTTAGCACCTTGAGGTAAAGTACAAATTTCTGTAGCTAATTCACCAATCTAAAATGTATAAAAATGTTTTCCAAAATACAATTTATTGGCCATGACCTAGCAGAATTGTGCTACTTTAATGTTTATTTTTCAAAAAAAAATGGAGAAGTTTCTAGTATTTAAATAAATTTCCCTGTTACCCTCCACTGCCTTAATTCATATTTTCTTACTTTCATCTTGCTTTTGACTAGTCAAAAGAGACTCATCAAATCAGTTGGAGACAATTTAAATAATACTATATAAAAATATTAAATGGTGAACATTTACTAAACAAAGAAGTCTCTTTTTATACTTTTAAATTTTTCACTCTTATTTCATTATCCATGAAACTACACTGACTTCAATCTGCTCGTGAAGGTCCAGCTGTCAGCAGTCAGTCCCTAACCGTGAAAGCACGGTTTACATTACCTTCAAGGAAAAAAACCCCTAAAATACTGAAAACTTACAAATTAAAGTATTCGGCTTCTGAATTCTGCTAACTAACAACGATGCTCATGAATGAGTGACTCTTATTTAGGTAAGCAGGCCCTGGAGACAGGGATTTTATGTATTAAAAGGTGTCCTTGTCTCCCTTTGAAATGCAGCAGAGTTCAGGCTCCTTACGTCTCTTGCCTCCTCCAAGCAAGATGGGTATTTTTTACAATTCTCAAGAGCTTTAGCCTGATGCCTAGAAAACACCAAATCCCTTGTTGGCTTTAGATGTCTGTAAGATTTCAGTAGAGCAGTCTCTCTGAATCCTTTTCCAAGACTTTGCAACTGAGGGCCTTCCTAAACCTCAGCTTAAGAAGGATTTACGGAGACTAAACTTGCTCATCAATGGCTGACAGAATAAAACACAAAATTGCATTAAACTGGATGGAAAAATCACTTCCATATACGAGGGGTTTCCTCCCTTCTCTTCCCCAGAAGCTTAATCATCATCTAGTGGTTGCTGTTCTTCCATCACTTTGACAGGGAGCAGACCAGAATGCTTAAGACTTAAGCAACAAAAATAATAAGGTGGGGTGTTTTTTTCTTTTTTTTCCAAAATAACCCCACTGACTTGTATATGTATATCCTAACTGGCAGGAATTTTTTCTGGCATCTGTCCAGACAGCTAAAGGAAAGTAAGGAGTATAAATATGGTTTTAGAAATACACGAAGATTTCTTTCTCTTTTTTTCCCCCTCTCCTTTCCCATAAAGGCATTATCTACAAAGGTAGGTATGGAATAACACCACTCTTGAAACCTCAGCCCATTAAGGGAGAAGGAAATGCAAACTGCATGGAAAGCTGTTTTCAGGGACATACTGTGCAACCATGAGCTTGCTTTGTATATTCAGAAAATTCTCATGAGTTTTCTTAGTGAAAAAAAAAAAAAAATTACTAAAAAAAGATTTGCTGTAAATATCTCATAAGCCATGACAAAGTACCTTACAAAATATAACTATTCATAAACAGTCTAGCCTCTGGAACTAAAAAACACTGACATTTTCTATTAAAAGGTGCTTAGTCATGGATCACTAAATATTTACAACGAATCATTTATTCTCTAATTTCATTGACTTTACTGTCGTTAGCAGAAGTCAAGAAAACTTCCTGCATGTGTGTGAATGGCTTGTGTATGTAAACCATGGCTCCCAAAATCTTTTTTTATGGAAGCAGAAAGATCCCCACATTACACAAGTAGGTCCTCCTCTTCTGTAGAAAACTATCTGCTTAAACTTCAATTGGATGCAAGAATTCGAATGAATTGGAACCAGAAGGCACAAGAGTAAATGAACATCATATCTTACAGGATAAAAGGGAAAATAAAAAGATACAGTTCCCCAAGTTCTCCAGCTCCTGATTTCTATCAGTAAATTTTCCAGCCAAATCGTGGCATCCTTTCTCTGTCTTTTTCTCTAAACCCAGCCAAGGAAATAGAAGCTCAGGCAAGGAGAGGGTGAAGGAAAAGTGCATTATGCAGCATTACAGAGCTCATGTTACCACAAAGAAATGTCAAGATTTGAGCTATTGGTATAGCAGACACTTCACCAAATGACAACAGAAGGTTTTCTGCTCCTGTTTCGGTGGGGCTGGAACGGGAGACTTAGGGTTTCTTTTCTAGGAGCCTGATTCAGCTGCTGATCAAGCAAAGGAAGCTCAAAAGGCTTTGCAGGGAAATGGGGTGCTTATAAAATAAACAGGTATCTGCCAAAAAATGCAGGCTTTAACACCATCAGAAACACACAACCTCCAACACTCTGTGCTGACAAAACCACGGTTCTTATACGTAAAGTACATCAATCCACACTCACAGGTGCAAAGACTTAGACATATTTGAACACAAAGGTTAGCAGATGAAGAGGCCACCACTGCTTCTCTCTGTTAAACTATTCCATTGACTATCTCACTGTTAAAAATATGCTTTGGTTTTATGTTAATTTACCTTGTGTCAGTTTCCAATTAGCATCTATCCTACCTGTGGGAGACTCTGTGACTCATCAAGAGGTTCAGTCAATGCAGCCACTGGAATCCTAACTGGTTAACTCAGTTAACCAGTATGGGTAGGGTCAATACTAGAGTAAAATGTCCAGATCTTTAGCCTGCACAAACTCCAAAAGGATTTTAGACCTCTACAGCATAAGAATTTTCAAGAGTTGGACACTTGATTTCGAACCCTTTTTCTGTGAGATTACAGACCTGAACTTCCCATGTTAATGGTGGCCAAGAACCTTCTGACATTCTATTTCATAAAACACACAGTGAGAGAATAAAAAGAAATTATGTATCATTTGGAATCATTCCAGCCACTGTTTTCACAATATCCCTCTATTCCCAAATGCCAGACAGGAGTATTTAGATTAAAACACAGACAGTTCACATGAGTCCACCCATCAAATGATCAAGATCTGCTACTGCCCCTACCATTACTTTTGATTCAAAAAAAATCTCATGTAATTAGTCTGTTATTTATACTTTAAGCTACTACACTTGACAAAAAACTAACAGCATTTAGTCTTTACTGTCCTTACATATGATTTTAATTCTGAATTTCTTTGCATAATAAAACAAGCAGGGGCACTTTGCTTGGGAAAACACCATGTAGGAAATATGGTTATATGACTTCAGATGGCTTTTCACCAACTAAAAAACCACAAGAGAACTGCTGGTGAGATTGATTAATGTGTTAGCACAATTAATATACAATCATATCCCTGTATTTCTATCGCATTCTTATATTCCAATTAATGGAACAGCCACACAGGTAAGACTGAAAACCCAACAGAAAGATTGGCATGGATTATCATGTTGAACGTGGGGAACCATGAAATTTCAGTTCAATAAAAGAAAGTTTTGAATCACTAATTAAAGCTCTCATATATAAGGCTTTTTTAAAAAAAAAAAATCATTACAGATTGTGCTTTTGGCAAACAATGAAACTGATTATACTGGTTTTTTAGCTGGCATAGCAATAGTTAAAAAAAATGTTTCTCTAGTTCCTATTTCTTCCAAACTCAGTTGTCATATATTTTAAATTCCCTTTCCTAAATTGCATCAGCTATTCTTAACATTGAGGGTACCACTTTAGGTCAGTCACTTCAGATACCACAGATCCTACTCCCAGTGCTTGCAACCTAAGATGGATGAATTTCTACAGTTCAAAAAATATACTTAGTTTGAAAATACATCAAATCATGTCTTCAAGAATATGACCTCCTCTGCAACTTCAATCCATGTCTATATAAATCCAGTGATATTAAAATATGTATTAACCTGCTGTAGTCATACTTGAGTTAGATGTTTTTATACCACTTGGAAAAACTGGATTAGTGGCATTAATCTAGATTCAAAAATGCAGAATCACAGAAATATCATTAAACATTGCCAAAAATATACTTTATTAAATGAATGCAGGGGAGGAGAAAAAAACTGTCTCAATTATTGAAGTTTTGCAATTACTGTTGTGGTTTCTCATGCTTATCAAGAACAAGGCAGGCATGAGCTTCAAATATCACACAGACCCTTACAACAGGCAAAATCAAATCAGGTTAGATGAGGATACAAAGGGAACTGTTTAGCTCCTCTCTTGACTTGGTTTTCATCCAGCTGGTACACTCCAAAGGCCTTTAATCTCTTAACTACTGTCTCATTAGCATCTCTACAGAGATCCAGGGTGTTTAGAATATCTGAGAGGCTTTCATGTGCTATGAGTTGAAAAGCTCGATATGAGAAACCAACAAGCCCTAACAAAGTAGGCCTTGGCACAAAATACTGTATCATTCCGAGTTTATAACATATGAGCACTCCGAGTTTATAACATATGAGCACCTTGTTCCCATGCCTGGCACTGCAAAATATTGTCAAAGAACCTTCCCAACTTGCTGACCAAAGCCATAAAGAACAGATATTCAATACAGAGTGTAAATGCCTATAATCACTTCACCAGAGGAAACACACTGACAACCCACAGGCCTGAGCTCTGCTGGAGTACCAGGGAGGAGTGGGCACTGTTATAAAGCATTGCAGCAAATACAGTTCCAGGGAGACGTTAAAAGTTCTTGAACAACCTCTTTTAAAGCCCTCAGTGAAGAACACACTAAGTAAATATGCCCTGAAGACCATTTGTGTGTGCTTGGTCATTACTCAGCCCAGGAAGCTCCCCCTGCCCCTTTCAGCTTTCTGAAGACTCACAAGATTATTCAAAATGTTTGTTTTGCTTTAAAATACAACCTTTGCAAAGGGAAACCCATGTGGCGTCACACGTGCTCATTTGCAGAATGCTCATTGCTAAAATAAATGAGTTGTAACATGATTTTTAGGCAATGGTATCACAGGAGGTGAGACAATGGAGTCTGTGCTGCCCTCTAAGAAAATGCAGGAGAAAATTTGCAGTTTGGGAAAGGAAGTGGGAAATGCCACTGGAAAGCCCTCTGTATGCCAGCCAGAGCTACAGGCTGCAATCCTGTCACCACAATACCCCCTTGCACTGCTGGGACTCAGGCACCACTCTCGGAAGGCAATCAACGAGCCAGCAGGGCTCACACTGCCTGCAAGGATTAAACGTTTCAACTTCAGGCATCAGGCAAAGCAAAACTCATTATCTTCTTTTTTCCTTTTCTTTTCATATTTCAACCTTCTTCCATTTTCACCTGAAACAATGTTCAGAAATTTAACTGTTTTAATAAGGATCTACTCCACAAATCCAATTACATGGTATATGGTGGAAAAAAACCCAAAACAAAACATGAAAATGCCACTACAAATGCTCTAAACCTTTCTATGATCATTAAGAGGTTTATATCCTGAATAGGACAAACAGCAGTTTTTTCCTTACTATATTTAAGTTCTTTCACTCTAAAGCACTTCAGTTAAGAGGAATCACTGAGGAATAGAGTAATCAGAATAAAACTACCTTCAAATACTAAACTGCTGCAATGGCAAGTGACTAGATATCTACTACAAATTTTGCCCTATATTATCTTATATTCTGGAAAAAAGTCACTAAAATTTTAGAAAAAGCTGTTTGAAGATGTTAGGGAAGCATATTCCTTTTGTAATACTGTTACTACTGATTACCTGTTAATAAGAGGCTCTTGAGAGACAACTACCTCGAACGTGAAAGAAAAGAAAAAGCACGAAAAACCAAGAGGTCCCTACTCATAAGACAAAACCTGATGAAAGACATTTAGAAATGCCTCAAAACCACGACTTTACACTTTCTCTTATAACCTGGCCTAGAGAATTTACTTTTGGCCACCACCGGTACTGACAATATTAAGTTGCTGTATCACCAGAGGACAAGCCAGAGAGGTTACCCACCCAAAATGTATGCAAGGACCACAGGGTGACAACAGGCAGCCCCAGTGCCTGCCCATTTTGCATGCCCTGCCTGCTTCCCCTGCCTCATATCCCACATCCTTAGCCACAGGCTGCCAGGCACCTGGGAGAACTCTTCACAAGGGTGACAAAGGCCTTTAAATTCACCAATGTCAGGTGGATATCCTCAAAATTTGGATAGTGTTTTTAAATAATAAAATTACTACATCCTTCCTGGCCTTTCCTACAACAATGGCAATGCAAAAAATTGAGTGTCTCCTTCCCCAGCCCTCACCATCAAATTTGAAAAGGGAAACTGTCAAGGGGAATAAAGGCACAAGTTTTGCCTACTCTGCTACAGGATAGATTTAATGAAGAAAAATGACCATTTCATGGCATCACTTCTCAACCTCTACATATTCTTAAAACTCCATGATGCTCTAGAGCAAGACCAGAAGGAGGCCATGAAGATGATAAAAAGGATGGAACCCCTCTCCCCTCTCTAGGACAGGCTGTGAGAGTTTAGGTTGTTCAGCATGGACAAGGGAAGGCTCCATGGTGACCTTACAGCACCTTCCAGTTCCTAAAGGGAGTACAAGAGGGCTGAGAAGGGACTCTGGACAAGGGATGGAGTGACAGGACAAGGGGAAATGGCTTTAAACTAAAAGAGAGCAGGGTTACATTAGATATGAAGGAGAAATTCTTTCTTGTGGGGGTGGTGAGGCCCTGGCATAGGGTGCCCAGAGGAGCTGTGGCTGCCCCTCAATACCTGGAAGTGTCCAAGGCCAGGCTGGACAGGGCTTGGAGAAACCTGGGATAGTGGAAGGTGTCCCTGCCCATGGCAGAGGAGGTTGGAACAAGTTCATCCTTTATTCTGCTCACACAGCTAAGGGACAAGATGACTTTGAGTGTCCATGCATGATAAAAAGGTATTTAAAAGAGGAAATACCAATGAAACCTCCTTCCATCCTTACGTGGATCCATGAAATTTACTATGAGGAGCACTAATGAGTGATTACAAATTATTCTTCATATCTAGCTTGAAAAATGACATAACATAATCTTCCGCAAAGTTAAACATGTCTGCTACTTCAGTAGCTGACTTTTAACTGTTCTGTAACTTCTGAATTTACTTCCTTGCTCCTCAGAAGACAAAAAAAAAAAAATCACTGTTATAAAGATGTAGAATTGTATCTTACTTCAGTCAATAATGCACAGGGCAAATATGTAGTAAGAAATCTGCTTTTAATAGCCTTGATTGAAGAACTTTTGTAAATAAAGTATGTTATTAGTTCTTACTTCAAGGGCTATAAGCAGGAGTTGCCAAAAATAGTTTTCATGGTGGCAAATTCTGTCAGCTCTCACACATTTTACTGAAAAATATATAGTATTTTGTTAACTTCCTTGCAAAAATAAAATGCGGCAAAGTGTCACACTTTGTTACGCAGTCAAAGAATCAGTTTCCAAGCCATTCAGGAAATCAAAGAAAGGTTGAATTTTATTTTACTTCAGGTCGTTTGGGTCAGAGAGAAAATAATAATTTAGTAATAACAACAATTAAATGCATTGATTTGTTTCATGTTATCAAGTAACTTCCTTACTTGGCCTCTATAGGCCTTTCATTTTTACATTTGCCTTCAGAGAAGCTGTAAAATCTCTAAAGAATGAGACTTCTCCTTGGCAGAAGTACACACTAGAGATGATATCTATCACTTCGTAATCAGCCTAATTTTTAAAAATTTTCTCTGTAAACTGAAAGTTTGGAAGAACATTAATTTGAGCTTGAAAATCAGAACTTACTAGGAATTGGAAATATTTGTAGAAATTAATTTGAAAAACTGCACTTAAAAAATGACTTAAAAAAACCCAAGTATTCAGTGCTAAAAATGTTTTAAATCTAAATAAATATGAAGATTTGATTGTCTGTGGTTTACTTTTAAATAATAAACTGTACAGGCCTGTTAGTTATTTATCCCTGTGCTAAGATTTGCTTCCCTTACCAGGAATGACCAGGTTAGCATAAATTCAGTTTTTGGTAGACTTAAAATCTAACTAATTTTATATTTGCAGCATAGACCAAATATTCTAAGCCAAATGAAGAAAAGGAGAGCAAACTCACATATCCAAGTATGTACTTTCAATCTACTCTAAAATCAGATTTCTATAAACAAAAGTCTTGATGTAAAGCATTTCTATAAAATGGATGAGAACAAAATTGGTGGGTTTTGCAGAGCATAGCAGAACTGGAAACTAAAAATATTATTTTAGGTGGTGAAAACAAAACATTTTGCATATGTAAGTGAATTATGGTGGGTATTCCTGTTGCCTGTAATTTAGCTTCAGTAATGAACAGTTTTTTGGGTCTTTCTGCGTTGTGCTTTCTTTTTCCCTCATTTATTTTTTTTTTTCCTTCCGTCTGGGGAAGAGGGGATTTCGGCATTTCTTAGAAGACAACTGAGAGGTTGAAAATTATCTGAAAAAGATAAATCATCTGAAAAACAACTACTGATAAAGTAATTGATTCCTTTTCAGCACAGAGGCTATGGAAATGCTGCTGTAGAAAACCAAACCAAACCAGAGTCTTTATTACAAACCCTAATCCTAAATTTTATTGTTAGATTTCCACAAATTTCAAAAGTTCAAAGTACACTGCACATAACTTTCAGCATTATTTCAACTAAACCAGCCTATGAGTGAACTATTATGAATTCTGTAGTTTCTAAATGTTGCTACTATTCTTATTTTTATATTTCCCGTCTGTCATCATAGAGAGGGGTTTTTTTTTAATTCACAATTCTTGGCAGCTACTACCACTTACTGAAAAGACTATGTACTGAAAATAATTTCTTTCCCGTTGTATAAAAGAGTAGGAAATAATAATGATTGTATCTAATATGTCAACTGCGTTTTTTTTAATAAAGTAATCACTTATTACAGGTGAGCAATAGTATAAGTACTGTAAAATTAAATGAAATTATTTTTCAACAATCACATAAAAATAAGGAAAACTGAATAAATTGCTAGTAACAACAATTTTCCAAAACATTTTTCTTTTGCCAAACATACACCATGCAAGATCAACAAGATTTTAGTGGCCATTTTCACACCCTTATTTTCAGCAAAAGAGCCTGTGATGCATAATTGCTCACGAGAAGAACTCCTCAGACCCCTCTCAAGAGCTCAGTTGTTCACTGGCAATAGAACATTGCACTGCTGCCCATGAGAGGCACCAGCACTGACAAAAGGCAATTTACTCTTCCCCTGCACTTGCATGTTATAAACTCCTTAATTACAAACTCCTATTGGTAATTAATAAATATCACAGATTTACAGATCAAAGCGGGAGGTTCTGTACCATCTCCAAGACTTGAGCACCCTTGTGGAAAAGTTCACATACAAAATGTAATAAAAAGGTTAACTTAAAGTCAGATTCAATTTCCTTTTCTGATGAAGACATTATTTTAAAGAAGACAGAGAGCCATTAAGGTTCTGGAATCCAATCAATAATCAATTTACTTTTTTGTACACAGAGAAAATAAAAATAAATCATAATGGTGAGCAATGAAGTTTGGGAGTGATATCATATGTGTGATTTACTATAGAGGTGACATTTTCGTATTCCTCAAAAACAGTGTCTACCCTCAGCTTCCAGAATTAACTTTTCTCAAATACCATTTCCAATGCTATCGTTTTAGAGCCATCCATTCTGTTTGTTTTTATCTCACAGTGTATTTAAATTTAAATGTATTTTAAGTGCATTTCAATGTTTTCTTTAAAGTGACACTTTCTTCTCTAAGTAAGAACCATGTCACCCAAAGCAAACTCATACTTAGAGAGATGTGTTGATCATACTCTTGGTGGTGCACTGGTTGCCTGAAAACGACTCTGTGTATCCCCAGCAATGGGTGACCATTCCAAATTTCAAAGTGACAATGCTTTCGTACTAAATTTTACCTGAGCAGCAAAATCCTTACAAAGTTAAAAATGTTCTCTCACACAGCTTAGAGCTAATCTCCCTTCTCTTCCTCTGTTAATGTGTTTTAAAGTGACTGTTACTAAGGCTGCTGACTTCTGTGAAGAAAAGAAAATTTTTCCCTGGACTATTCCAAAAGCCACTGCAGGACTTCCAAGGAGTCAAGTTTTGAATGGCATTTTCATAAAATCTCATGGATACTGGAAGTATTAATTAAATAATTTCCAGTAAAGGTATAGTCATTAAAAACCCCATAAAAATACAAAATATTGCTTGAGAGTACTTATCCCGATCAAATGCCCATATGCATCAAAATACAAAATTTCCCAGCTTGTCCACAACCATCCTTATTGATTCTGATTGCTACAAGAGTGGCAACAAATGATTCTGTTGAAGCCCTCACGCATCAGTCATCGCAGATCCAGTTCCGTATCTGGAGCAAATCACTGCTGTGAAAGCAGAACTCCCGAGCAGGGAAAGCAGCAAAACTGGAACAGTGGCAGGGTAGGAAGCAAAGCCACGGTCTTAGGGGAGGGTCATAAAGAAAGTGCTGGTGAGCTGTTCCAGGCACACAACTGCAGCCAGAGCAGCACAGGAGCCTCAGCTCTGAGAGTTGCCCTAAAGAGCCTGTGAGATTTAGAAGTTCAGAGACTTAGATTTGGAGCAACTTTTCATAACTGTTTATGGTAACTCTTGATTTGTTAAAAGTTCGTCTTGTAGATGCAGATCCATAAAAATTGCTGCAGCCTGAAGGAATGAAAAATATTAGAGCATCAAATTTTTTAGAGGGGGGAAAGAGAGAAAAGAAGTCTCTTGCTCACATGCCTGATCCCAGACTGATAAACTCAGAACAGTTCTTCAAGGAGATCTTTATCCTCAGCCCATAATCTGAATCACTTATCATGTATCACCAACCAGAGAGGGCCTGAAGAACTTAAACACTCAAAAGCTTCTCATTTGTAATCAGCTATGTTTCTGTAATAAATCACTTCTCCATACAAATCCTGCTTCACCTAAATCAATCTCTCTAAGTACTCAATGATCACTCAAGCCACCTAATTTATTTCAACCAAAGTTTTGGAAATGAGCCATGTGACTAATTAGTAAGGTTATTAGATAATGCAAAAAAATCCCCAAATTCAGTATAAAATCACAAACGATTCTTAAGACACCTTTTACATTCCTGCTATCTAGCCATTCTTTTTTATTTTTCACCCTCAGTACCATTCTGGTTAAAACCATCACTGCTACAAAGCAGATGAAAGGGATTCCCATCCTGTCAGCTCTAGTGCCCAGCACTATCTGTTGCCATAGAGATCTCAGAGATCCAGAGCAAGACCCAATATTTGCACAAGTCCTACCCTGTCGCCTTATCACAATTAAAATATGGTTAAAATATGTCAACGATCTTAGCTGCCATTAGTAAGCTAGTGTAACTGCATAATTTCTACCTCCTACCACACCATGCCAGAATAGAAAACCTTAGTTACAACCATACTGCATGAAAGAGAATCTCAACATTCAGTAATAAAACTAAATAATTATGTCCCTTAATCACATTTTGATGCTTTCTGTAAGTTACAAAGCATGAGCGTCACACGCCATCTAATTTTTAAGGAGTGTTTTTCAGATACATATAAAGATATTTTAGAGATACAGGCAAACTCTGACAAGTGCAGCTGAGAGATTTACTCAAAATTACAACAATCACCAGCAATGATGAAAATAGCATCTCGTCTTTTGTCACACCCTAATTATCTTAGTGCATCAATTACCACTTGTGTAAGGCTGCAGCCTGATCACCACGGACAGTTGGGTGGAGGGTCAGGAGCCTGCACAAGGCACTTGGGGACATCGGTGACAAAGTTGACAGTGCTGGGTTAGATGTTGGACTTGGGGATTTAAAGGTGTTTTCCAAGCTGAACAATTCTGTGATTTCTGCTCCTGCACTCCAGTACCAAACCACAAGCTGTGCTCAGGGGTGGTCACCAGTGAGATGTATGGAGGAGGGAGAGCTGGGCAGGGAGGTTGGTTCATTTGCCTTTTAGAACTGAGGATGACAGGACCCTATCTCACCTAATCTAATAAGAAATCAAATTATAATTAGGTTTCAAGTGTTAAAACAAGGTTCTGATATAACTACAGAAACACTGCTATGCTTTAAAGGTTTCTCTCATTTTTGCTGTTATCACACCAGGTACTCATTTAAGCCAAGAAGAATTGCTTGCTATGAAAAACGATCCCGAAACTCCCATTTATGACCAGGTATATGGGTAAAAATTACAACTAACTAAAAAGATAGGAATGGAAAAGGGATATCTGTAGTTGCTATTTCCATGAAAAGGAAAAAAAAAAAAAAAGGGCAAAGGGTTTTTTTCTTTTTTTTTCTCCAAACCCTCAGGCATCAGACCACACAAGGACATTTTAACTGGTCAAAGCTCAGAAATTTAAAGAGGAAGTCCTCTGGACCAAAGAAAACAGCACTCCTTCCAGAAGAAACGATGGTGGGTCTAACTGAGGTCCTTCAAGCTGAGACCCTTTTTAAGACGCAAGATTAAAATGTTTCTTAAATACCTTTCAGAATTTAGAGATAAGTTTATTGACTTCATAGAATGCTTTGTATTTAATGAGTAGGGACCAACATAGGGCCCTTAAAAAACACTAAAAAATTGTGGTTAGCTCCCCTACAGATTAGCATTCATCAGACTGTGCCAAGAATAAACACGTTTCTAAACCTACCCATTTGAATAGGACAAAAGTCATACCACAGATCACAGAACATATGCATAAATAAGGTCCACTTTGAGATCACCATGACTTGCTAGATCCAAACTTAAGATTCTCCAAAAAAGAAGCAATTACATTTTTTACAATTACATTCCCTAAAAAGAAGCAATTTCTTTCTTAGGACAGAAACCAGGACGTGGGATAAGGTTTGCTCCAATGCTGAAAACCATGTGAATATAACATAACATGGGTATAATCAATTTTCAGTCACTGCAACAATTCTTATCTTTACTAAGAGAGATGAAGGGGTCAGCTTTGTGCCTAAGCTGAAGCTAGACCCAGACCAAATCAGATGAGCTGTGTTATAGGATCAGAACACCTCACTGGCAAACACAGGGAGTATAATTTTAACACCTGACCCAAGTAAAGAGTCACTGTCAGGATCTGGCAAACTGCTGCAGTTCTGCCTTAGCTGTAATTATGGGATAAAATCCATTTGTCATAAGCATTACCTTGAATAATAACTGATATTCACACATTAATTTAAAATATACACTTCCTTAAGATACCAATTTTCTCTGACAGAAATCTAAATAAGAGTTAGACAACTAATTGGCAATTATAATTAGGAGTAGAGATATATTATGTAAACAGTACTAGTTTCTGCTGAGTTAGTGTAAATCTTTCTTATGAAGCAGTGACATGATAAAACAATCAGATTTTCACAAAGTATAAGATGACAAACCTTGTCACATAAAACATAACACAACAGGAATGCCATATCAACAGAAAAGTTTGTTTTGCTATACTTAAGTATATTTAATTTCTAATTTTTCTTCTAAACTAGGGCATATACCAATTTACTGAAAAATACAGTCAGAGTTATTTTTTTAAAGTATCAATTAACAGCTATTCCTTTCACACAGGAGGAGCATTGCCGTTTTAAAAAGATGTTTCTAACTCAAGATCCAACTTGAGTTGTCAGTCCACAGAATTCAAGAATGTCTGGATTTTGGCATTCAAGTCTGAGTACAAATTAACATAATTTAAAGAGCAGCCAAAACACAGCTGTTCTGAAATTAATCTCCCCAAAATCTATATTTTTATATTTGACCATCTGAAAGGTCAGGAAAATTGCATTAACATAGCTTCCTGAAAAGGCAGCAAAAACATTTTGTCAAAACCAGCTCTAAGGCTGGTACACAAAATACCTACTTGATACTAAACATGGTTTTCACTTTTATAGAAAACTATTATTGATATTAACTACTATCAAGAAGGTTTTATGGAGCCTTTTAATTATCTAATTTCTATTTGTTAATAATTTATATTCTCTTTTAATTAAAGCATTCCTTATGTTTTATTTCTAATGTATCATTACAACACCTCTAATTTAAAATTATGTACATCTCAGTGGCATGTATATATGTATTTGCATAGATATACATACATACATACACTGATTATCTTGTGATAGATAACACATACTTTAAAAAAGGAGAGCTTTTTTTAATTTTAATAATTTTGGGACAACAGTAAGGATTTCATGCACCTCAATCAGAAGGTTCGTTGAAAAAGCAAATTCAACAGAAAACTGTCAACTCTCTGCCAATAAAATAGTATTTCTGGCAGCAGATTTCTTTGATAGGCAGAAGATGCAAAGAATACATGCACTGCCTGAAGGCCATATAGAAAGAAACACTATTTTATCAGTGTTTATTGGTGATGTGGGTAATAAAACTATGATGGAAAAGAGACACTACCTAACCCTACTCACAGTTCATCCCTTTCTAGTTAAAACACTTTTGAACATAAAATTGTTTCCTCCAAGAAAGTACTCAAGGAAACTTTTCAGAAAAGTAACTTTATCAAAGTGCTGCAACTCAGATGAGGGAGTACTGTATCTTCCTCTACTTCTTAAAAAGTCAAAAAATTAACTGATCTATTCATCTTGTACAGACAGCAAATATTCATTGAATGCAGTGTATTTCCTGGACCTGAGATGAAGTGCCATTCATAGTCTGAATTTGAAACTAATATTAAATTGACCTGCACATTTAAAAAAAAAAAGGCATATTTTTTTTTTTTATTTAAAAATTAATTTTAATTTTTTAATTACTTAAAATTTATTTTATTACAGTAAGGTAATTCACAAACTCAGAGAGTAACTGTCCTGTGCTTTATTTTTACTCTTGGCTGACCGTAATCATGCACATGACCATTTAGACACAATCACTACTTTCTATTTGTATATTTAAATATAATTATGTCGTAAAAACTGCTATATTTACTGGTGGATAAATAGATTATATGTCCATATAAATTATTTATGTAGAATTTGTATTAAAATGCAAATATCCCACCCCTTGGAGTGTCCAAGGCCAGGCTGGGCGGGGCCTTGGAGCAACCTGGTCCAGTGGAAGACGTCCCTGCCCAAGGCAGGGGGCTGGACAAAATGATCTCTAAGGTCCCTTTCAACACAAACCATGCTATAATATTCACCTGAAATCAAAGCAGAAAGGCTGGATCCAAAAGCCAACAACCTCACATGACTCAGGACTACAAATAAAAAAAGTAAATAACCCCCAAGGCTGCAAGATGAAGGCAAAAAGTGCTCCCAGCAGCCAGCACAGCACAATGACAGGAACAAAACTCAATGTCATCACAGAGACTGGAAGCATAACTGTATTCCTTCTGTTCACTGGAAAATGATTTTGCAACATTTGACATGGTTATATAGTTATAATTTGAGTTCTAGGAAGAACTGAACTTAAAAAACCTGTTTTAAGTCAGAATTCCTTTGATTTTAAATTTATATTAATTACACTTAACATCAATGAAAGGCTAGATCAAAAGCTCTAGGATCAACAACTGGCTGCAGCTAAAATCAAAAGTAGCAATTAATTAAATTAGCAAACCACGGTACACATTATGATTTAAGTTACCAAATTCATCAGCCTCTACAAAGGAGCTGCCACATTACAAGGACACACTTAAACCGTGTGATCATTTTGGATACTTTCCAGGTTTATAATCTAAACTAATTATGCAATTTAATTAATTACTTTGGTTGAGTAAAAGCAAAACTTCTGCTATTTCTGAAATGTTGCAATAAAAAAATATTAAAAGGTGGAGGGGTTTTTGTAAACTAAGAAAAACAGGAATGACTGGTTGTTTTCAGAGTTCTGCATCCAAAGAGTAGTATGGTATTATCTGTGGCATGACCACATTCACCATTCAAGTGGCAAAGAAATTACACATATCTATTTTAATCAAATTACTAAAAGTGTTAAACATTGCTATAGTTGGATAAATAATTCACTATACAGGATACATTTAGGGTACAAATAGAACTGGCATGCCTATATTAACAAGAATTACAACACTGATTTTCTGTCTTCTACCTCTACAGATAAGATTTTAGTTAATTATCTATCTTGTGTAGCATTTATATGGATATACACAATATGATACAGGAACTTTTTAAAATCACTCAAATATCCATAGGGGTAGCATGAAAATACAGTGATGAGGTTACCCCTGCAAATAACTCTGTATGTCCCAGAGTCTGACTATCCCAGACAATGCAGTCAAAGGTGTGAAGTCAACACAATTTGGATTTTGCCACCCCCTCTGCAGCTTTCCTGTGTGCAGAGACACAGTTACCAGTCTGTCTTCAGAAGGACTCCTACCATTCTAAAAATACTGTCCCACAGCTGTTTAAAATTTATTTTTTTAGACCATAGCACCACTGTTTGGTTGTTTCCAATTTCTGAAACCACAAATAGTAAAAGTGTACTCAGTCTACTGCAAACATAAATAGCAAATGCACGCTTCAGCACTTTTAAAAGGATATGGAAATTGGCAACAAAAATGCAGTTCATGTTGAAAATTTACGAGGGCCCTGCCATATTTCTTCAGAAATACAATCAGGTAAAAATTAGGAAGATCTCTACCAGCTGGGTGGCATTTTTTTGTGTTTTCTTTACTTATATTTTTTTTAAACTGAAAGACTTTCATTATGCAACTTCTGGCACTTGATAAAATAGAGCATGGTACCTTTGCTCAAACCACAGCTTCTTTGGTTATGTTTAGCATTACACAAACATCTTTCACCTTAGATATCCTCTTGCATTAGTGTGTTTCATTTCAAATACTCTAAGGCACATTACCTTTGGACAAAATTATTTTAATGGCGATCAGCAAATGAGATGTACAAATTATTCTTTCCCTCCCCCTATTTTCACAGGTCATTTCAAAATAATCGAACCCTTCACAATTCTACTTTTGCGTATTTGAAGTTTTATGCACATATTTCTATTAAAAGCTAAAGTAGTCCAATAATATATTTTTACATGGATTTCTTTCAAGAAACACAGCACATAATGACAAAGTATCATCTAGCTTAAGGTAACAGTAGACATGTTAGCAAATGTGATTACACTTTTTTTTTCAATGAACATCAAAAGTCTGGAAACCTGAAGGAAATGTCAATATTTTTTCGCCTGAAGTACACTTCTTGAAAGAATTCTGGATCCCAAGGAATTTGATGGGAGTTTAAAGTCACTGGAGCTGAGATTTCAGCCCTGGCCTGTGTAAATTCAAGTGAGCTCACTAAGAAAAATATCTGTTTCAAGCGGTATTTGTGAACTATTTTATCCTAACATAAATGCAACTAGAAGTAGAAACAGGTAATAATTCCTTTTGATCACATATGGTCCACAGCAATCGACTGTTTCTATCAGTGGCTTAACAATAGTAACCCGAACCTTTCTGATGCAACAGGCATAAAAAAAAATAACAATAATAAATCAGTAATCCATGAGTTCACATCATTTTTTTTTAAGTGTATATGTTTTATAAAGGAAAAAGGAGGGACAGAAAAAAATATTTGCAGCTAAAAAAGAGCTAAAAATATATACAACTTGTTTTGGGATATATGCAACTCAGTTTGGGATTAATTTCTTTTGGTACAGAGGTAACTTACTACAAGCTTTATTAACCACACAGTTTGGAGGCAGCATGGGCATATATTTTTATATATTTATACATTTATAT